>NCKV01000570.1:0-16207 GCA_003675905.2 Leptotrombidium deliense
GTCCTGAAACTAACATTCACTTATGTCGCCTCTTCAAAAAATAAAACTTTTTAGTTAACAATTTATATCGACATCAAGTATGATTCACTTTATATTTATATGTCGATATAAGCATCGGAAGGTATGTATAAGGTATGTACAGTGCTTCTTATCGGAACTTATCTCTAATTGGAAATGCATTTAGATGAGCATCATATCAATAGTATTTATTATTCTGCACGCGAGTGTACATTACCTCTTACAATTACACCAACTCCATTTTTTATTTAGAAAGGTTGACATGTTCCCCTGATGATATTTAAATTCCTATCTTATTTTGATCTAGTTTGCATATCAACATCATGAAATTGAATTTCTCACAATCAGATGGAGAGAGTGGGCAAAAGTTTTATTTTTCAGGCATTGTAATTTTATCTAAGCAGAACAGCAGATGACGCCGTCTCTTTAAACGCATCAAACTTATTCCACAGATTCAGATCATCAACGAACAATGTCTTTATTTACATCATGACATTTTAATGGTAGATAATTGCAAATTAGTACCGTTTAGGAGAGAAGCATATAAATGCTAGGTAAAAAAGCAGTAAAACGAACATTTTATGAGCTCGTATGAATGTCTGCAAAACTCATTCGTCCTGAACTTTCTCAGTGATTTGGGATTGATTTCCTTTTGTTCGAAAGATTCTCGAGAGCCGAACATAATACAACTTTTCGTACAACTTTTTAAAAACACAGTAATCTCTGCTACTCTAATGCTTACACATGCATCACATATGAATTATGTGTACAATGTTTTTCTGATATCATTTTTAACATTTGCTGTTTGTGTAATTCTTTGGTTACAATTATAAAATACACAAACATTTAATTTTCAAGTGTGATAGACAACGAATTAATCAGTTCTGATTTTCAATGTTTGCAGCGACAGACAATTAATAAAGTAATCAACAAAAAATTGTAACTCTTTAATTAAGTGGTTTTGGTCTACTTTTGAGTTAGTTCGCAAAAGAATGTGAATGACAAAACAAATGTCATAGTCTAAAATGGAGATTGTTGTAAGCGAGTGTTTGTAAGCTGCAATCTGAGTGTTCAAATCTGTGGATTCCGCGAGATCCGCGAGAGAGCTATTGTTTCACTATCGCTTTCATATTTGCGATGCAATAATTACGTAAAACATAGAACTACGCTTCAAATCGCTGCTTTAAATGTGTACATTGATTTGTTTTCACAGTTCTCATTGATTTTGAGTTGCAAATAAGGTGGCATTCAAAGTGCGAAGAGTCGAGTGTCAAATGAAAAACAACAAGAGAAAGAGAAAAATAAGCACAGTTTTTGTTGGTGTTGATTTAAGTGAAGATTGATTTGTGAGTAGCAGACAGATTCGATTTAGAAAACATGCAGCGTGACTTAATGTAACATTGAATCAGAAAAAAGTAATTACACCGATTAAACGATTCGAGTGTCGAATAAAGTGTCGATTACGACGTGTCGTGAATACCACAAAAACATAGTGTCGAAAAAATGAAAAGCTTTTAATGGTTTTTTGATTTGAAATTCATTAAAAACAAACAAAACACGAGTGAAACGTACGTGAGTTGATTGCGATAATGATAAATCATTTCTTTCGTAAACGTGGTTTCGGGCGTTTTTTGTGTCCTCTTTGAGCTGTTTCAGCTCTTTGTGTTCTTTGCGATTAATTTTGCTTTCAAACGTTAAACACGAAAGATTCGACAGCAATTGACGTTCATTCTATAAAATATACTTTCAAAAGTTGTTTCATAATTTGCACGTTTATATGCAATTAGCGACTCGAGCGTAATTTACGTTTTCAGTGTTCATTTGCAGTCGTAAAAAGTCGAATTAATAACGTGTGATTACTTAATTTATTAACGAAAAGTGTGCAATCTTGTGTATCACACACAACCGTTCATTACTCGCTTTCAACAGAAGGTTTCGAATGTAGGTTATTTTTTATATTTATTCTTTTAATCTTCATTTTATATCATTTCTTTTCAAAATTACACGTAATAATGTATCACAAAAATCCTCAATTTTAAGCCAATTTCAGTTTTAAAATATTAATTTCGTGAATATAAAAATTGGTTTGTAAGTGTTGTGTGCGCACAGAATCGCTTGTGTGTAATTTAAGTGTACTGAAAATTTGAAAACGAAACAGCGAAGTACAGTGAAAGAGCAACAGTAACTTGCGAGTAAAATGCAACTCGCGAAAGTTTGCAGGGAAAGTAATTGCGTTGAACATTTTCCATTTTCGGTGCGTTAGTTGTTCAGCGGAGAAAATGTTCGACAATTAGATTCGTGTGTCGAGTTTGAGCAGCGTAAAATGAGGCACACGTTAATTTAGTGAAGTCACTAAAATATAAATATTAATAGTTAATTCGTGAAATTTGAGTTGCTTAAGTCGAATGCGAGAAGTGAGAACGGTTGGCGTAATTCAAGGTCTAAAAATAATTTGTAGCCAACGTTTGCGAGGGTCACTTTTTCAGTCTCCACTGTTTTGCAGTTAGTTTGTGTTCGCCTTAATGAAATAATGAAAATAAATCGAAGCAATGATTTGTGGAAAAGGAGTGGAAAAACCGGGAACTCGGGAATCGCGCTAACCTTGGCTTCCATGCAAATATCATCGTCATGCGAATATTTCCAAGTGTTTGCGATCGCAGCGATTTACTGACGAGATTCGAGCGCAGCAGAGCTCCAACCGACATCAGTTTGCAGGAAACGATTGTTGTCCTTCTCTCGCCAAGCTTCTATCTCTGCTTTCGTTTTAAATTTATTGTTTGTAAGCATTGACACCTGTCAAAACGAAGACCGCCTCTTTGGCCGCAGGTATGCAAACGATGGCAAGCGATGCGAGAGATGGCAAAACACTGAATGCGAATGATGAATACTGAATGCAGGCATGCATCGAAAAGCACGTCACGTTTTAATCCTACCGTGAAAACGATAATGTCAAATGATTCCAAGTGTTTCACAATAACAACGTTATACACCGCATTTCATTCATCATTTGGTTCGCTTTAAAGCAACAAAGTTCGCAAAGAAGTTCAGAATCAGGTGTATCCTGTTGCCGTCGAAATATAGTCGATCTTCTGCTGCAACAAAAGTTTGCTTCGCGAATCGCTGCGTCTCTGCTGGCGAGCAGTCGACAGTCTGTTCAACGTGGGGTTTCTACGGTTTGTTCGGTTTCTGCATTTCGCAGCCAGATTCCAGCGAACACCGCAACGCGCATCCGAGTGTCTGGTGATAATTCATAATTAGTGAAGCTTTGCATCTTTCAAATTGAAATGTGTCTCGAAAAAAGCAATCGAACGCATGACTTATTATTATACAGTTGGCGAGAACCAACGAATATCACTCAGACAGAAGATGCGGCGTTCTCTAATAGACTAATAATATTTGGTGCTATTTGCTGGCTACTGCTTTGTCCGCAACGAATAAAGGGTTTGTTCTCTTCTTTTTTGCTTAAACAGTAACTCAAGCATAGCTCAGTTTTCGAAATTACAACCCTTTGCATCGCGGACTCCGGTTCTGAACGAGACCTTTACGAGCTTTCAAAGAGCGCAACAGTCGAACATATCGAGAACCGTGAAGATGAGTACAATTTATAGTGATTACAAGGCTGTGGGCAGTTAACTTATAGTTACAGGTGAACTGATTCGAAGTGCACTCAGTTGTTTATGTCTCACTGTCGGTACAATGCATTATTAGTTGCATTGCATCCATCGACAACAACTGAACCGATCGATATAGGCGTGCAGAGTGAACTTCTCTTTGTGCATCTTTAGTTGCAGGTTTCCGCGTGGGAAAACAACTGCTGCTGCAACTGCTGGTGTCCAGCGAGAAGCTTGAGACCAGCAATCGCTGATGGATCGACGAACAGCTTGGAAACAGGTTGTCTGTCATGAGACTCCGTCCGCAGCTAACAAAGTTCAAGTGTACATTCGAAATCAATGTTATGTTCTGATTATTGGAATCTGTTTTTTGTGCCTCATGCAACGCATGCAACGATCTTCCTTTTAATCAAAGATGACACTTATTATACTTGAACACTCCACAAATGAACAGTTGATAGTTTTTAATCCAAATTTCGAGCTTTTTATGGTTTTCTGTTTGCACTGATAGAGCAACAATTGTATTGAAAGTGGGGTGAGGCTCGCTGTCAAAAGCGTGCTTTGGGCATCACTGCCAAATTTATAGTTGCGAACTACACGGATCACAAGTAACCAGTACACTGAGAACAGCGTCCGTCAACGGCGCCCGAATTCGCTTTCGTTTCGAGACATGATCGGACTCTGATCGCATCCGTCAATTAATGGTGCAATCAAAAGGATACACTCGAGATAATCTAACAGTCGTCGTCTATTTGGTAATACAATGGAACGAACAATGGAGACAATCGCGTCTCATGTCTCTTGTTGTGTTCGACTTCTTTAAGAGAGATTCTTTTACAATACAAACGATAAAATGTGTTTGAAGCGAACAAAAAGTAACCCTCTTAAAGTGAAGTGCTTATTCAAAAATATATATCGTGTTTGGAAATGGGTTTTATGCGACTACTGCTGTTACGAATCTCTCGGTGAACAATTACCGTTTATCTCCTCTGTAAACAGTTAATCGAACACTTCTTTCATGCAATTGTCTTCGTTGTGTGACTGTGATTGACTGTTATTTGGCGACGTTTTTTCAGAGAAATGCAATGAATACAAATACTTCGATCAGGATAATAGTTGAGATTACAGGCTTTGTTCTCCTATCTCAAATTAATTGCAAACTTATTGGTTCTAATAAGCAATAAAAGAGCAATAAAAAGTCAATTAATAATGGCAAAGATTATTGGTCTCACCTGATTTAATGAAACTGCGATCGCTGCAATTCACGAATGTGGACACACAACTGAGCGATGTTAACTTTTGCACAAAATTAAATACTAACGGAAACGTTCGATGCACGATTTCTGTGAGTTGTGCGCCTTTAAAAATTCGTAGCGAACGATAACAATACAGTGAATGCCGTATCGTTTAATGTGCTAATGTTATTGCCCCGAATTTTCTCGCGATTCAAGCAGGGTTACAAAAAACGACGAATATTGTAATACGAAAACAAACACCGGCTTTGATAATGATTAATCATGCTTTTAATTATTGCGAAGAAAGATGTTAGATATGAGCTCGGCACTCAGATTCGCGAGATCCATGCGAACTTAGTGCAGGCAAACAACAGAACCGGGCTACAAAGTACACGTCTCATCCTTCATCCTCTGCTTTCCTTGTTTCTCAACGAACGTTATTCAAAGCAAAGCTATCAACTGTGAGACTCCGAGTTAATAAACCTATTATCAGTTTCTGTAAACTTTTTCTAATTCCAATCTATTTTGTGTCACTTTTGCGTTTTAAACGAATTTCGAAACAAACAGTGCAAATTGCGAGTGAAACGCAGTTAGAAAGTGTCGCTATAAACTGTTTTGCTGCTCAACAGTAGCAACGAAAGTAAGTTTCGCATATTTAAAATTGGATGGACAGTGAAATGCGGACGAATTGAGTGAGTTGAGTCACAGAATCGACTCATTCGACTCAGTCAGTGTTAGGACTGAACTCAACCTGGTTTTGATTAAAACCGGAATAGACGATTGGTTGCCACAATACCTGTGGGCGTTCGCAATTGAGTGTTGTATTTAGTTGGCATTCGTTTAATTGTCGGCCGAACAGTCTCGAAGTGACAGAGAAGCCAGAGTGACCAGAGTGCGAGTGGCGCGCAGTCCTCAATTGAATGTTGCACAAGTCTCTTCGGTCGCAAGTGTGAATTAGAAAGGTTGTTCTTCGACAAAGCCTTGAGGCGATTTCAGTGAATACTGTTGAATACAGTGAATACTGTGAACAGTTGAATAGTGTTGCGAAGGCTGGCAAACTTCCAGTTTATCGTGTAGTGTACAGTGTGCAGTGTATGTCGAATGGTGTACGCTGTGTGCCGTGTATGCTTTATGCTTCATACTTTATACTTCACTGTTTTACGAGAAACACTTTTATTTTGAGTGCACTGCGAAACATTGCGTGTTGTCCTTTTCGTAGAGTTTGCTTATATTCGCAACAAGACACTTAAGACTGCAGTGCCTTCCAAGTGCGTGCCTAGAATTGCGTGTTTCTCACCACTTTTTTAAAGTACATCCAAACTACTATAACTTTATATATATGTGTGTCTTTGAATATACGCGGCATACGTCGTGTTCACTGTGGTTCCATTAAGTGTTGCATTCGCTGGTTACTCAAGACATCCAAACTCTAACAACTCTCAACATTAACGCGTCTGTTTTCTATTCAAGTAAACTACTCAAGTAAGTTGCTGTCAATTGCGACCGCTTTTTGCGTTTACTAATATTGTGTGTCAAATAGATTCATTGTCAGTGCTCACTGAGTGCTCATCGCTCATCACTAATTTCGGTGAAACCACGAATGGTTACGAGCTTCAACTGTGTGTCAAAAACTGAAAAATGAATGAGGTACACATTCCTGTGACTGCAATTGGATACGTCGTTATCATTCATTTATTCTGATGCGATCACTTCGATCACCCAAGTGTTACGAATCAAGAAATCGACATCAATAAACACAACGGTTAACCAGCTAGCAACAATGGCGAGTAACGTATTTCACGAGCAAAACGCTCACAGTGAAGGGATTCACCAACAAATACTAACACCTGTCTTCTCGAATGCAATGCATTGCGAGTCGAGCATTGTTCAATCGCCGCAGACGCCGTCCGCAGACACTTGTCGCACTCCAAACTCGTCATACATATTCTCACCTCAACACGAAAACGAACACAGTCCGAATTCAGGGATGCTTGAGTGGTCGTACGCATCTGACCACCCAGAAATGGGCTATGAAAATGCCGGCGTGTTGTACACGCCAGACGGACACTTGATCGATATGTCCGGAGAACAACAGCTTGCAAAAAGGACAGATAACACTGCAATGCATCCCGGCGTTAAAGTGGGTCGCGGACCTATTAGTGCTGCATGCGTCGGCGGTCAGGGAATCGAGCAGAGGATTCGAAGACCGATGAATGCGTTCATGGTTTGGGCAAAAGCTGAGAGGAAACGATTGGCGGACGAAAACCCGGACCTTCACAACGCGGATCTCAGCAAAATGTTAGGTGAGCAGTCAATATTTAGTCAACCTTCGACTGAGTTCCGAATGACCGTCAATGAATAATGTAAATATTGTGCGAGTCTTGTGTGTGTTGTGTAAGCATCGAATTGTTAAGAGTAACTTGGCTGGGAAAGAAGCAGTCATGTTCTGAGCGACTTTGGAGAGTAACAGGTGCTTCGCGCTTTTTATCCATTGCCAAAACATTTTAGTGATCGTGACGAGCTTTATGGATCCTTAATCGCAGCGAATTCTTACGCTTACAACGCTAACAGCAGGTGCTTCTCTGCTTTCTGGCGTTTTCATCTTCACATCTTCTCCTGGAAAGCGAGTTGAGTCGAATGCCGTCGAGTCCTTTTTCACGTGTAATTACTGGCGAACTGTGTCTCCAATATTAGTGCACTAGAACGCTGACAAAGTACACAAGTGTCACAAGAGCATCCGACCAATTTGAGATGTAATTAAAAGTTGATTGCCGCGAGTAATTCGCAAAAGTGGTGCAGTTCACAAATTGCAGACAATTGCATGAGACTGCAGTGGACAGTTGTGTAGTTGTAGTGAACCACGTATTCAGGCAAAGCGACGTATTACGCTAAACAGTAAACGGCACTTAAATGCGCATTAATTTTCAAGAGTGTTTCAAAGTTTTGCAGTAATCGCGGACAATTGCGTTCTCTATGAGAACGGTTAATATTGAGTTAGTGGCATTTAAATTGAGCCGAAATTGAAATTGGTAATTTAATGGGTCATCTTAGCACACTGCTGGGTACCTGTGTTGCAGTTTACTGATGCTTCTTTCCGGTGTTTGCCGAATATTTGCGATTGCATGCGTCGCAGTGTACATCGATGTCCTGTTTAACACGATGGCAAAAGTATTTTTAGCGCCCATCACAGCGACACGGGGTGCATGTCATCTGCGGAGAGGGTAGTGACCTGAGGACCGAGGGTTTTGTCATTTTTGTGCCGTCAAAATGAAGATACGGGACTTGGAACCAGTTTCGTGGCATTGTTCTCCTGCTTCTCACATTTTGCATCTCTTCTTTGCTTCACTTTTACGATTCAAAAAAGTTTGCCATTTCTTCAATCGCTTCTAATTTAATAAACGAATAGCGAACGGATGAAAATGCATCGATTATAGTAATTATGATTTGCCTTTACTTTGAATTTCCAACTTCTTTCCTATAATTTAGGAAAGGTCACAAAACGCCTTTTGCTTCATTCCGCAAATAATGGCTCTTTGAACGCTGACTGCAATCGCCATCGGGTAATCGGGTAACAATTTGTGCGATTGTTGTGCAGCGGTCCGCAACGGTCGCACAGCGCTTCGCGGTCCGCATTGAATTGCCACTTTTGAACACAACAAAACGCTTAATGAAACAAAACGTGCTGAGAATTGAGTTTCATTACAGGACAAGCTTCGTTGCATTCAATCAAAAAAGTCTCGTCAATCGAATTCGATGCAAACACTGCTTTCTTCTTTTCCTGCGCCTCAAGAGCTTCATTTCTGTCTGGCGTCGATCAGTGATCTGCGAGCACAGTTCGCAGACAATGGAAATTCGCATCACTTCAGCTGCGAGCGAAAGTCAAACTGCGAAACCAAAATCTCATTTTTCTCGATATCTCTGCTCCGGTGTCGATTTAAAGCCAAGGTTCCGGAGACAGTGAGAGACGAGTCTCAAATGTCGTTCGTTGTTCATATTATATTCCATTCTCATTCAGCATTAGTTCTAAGTGTATAGTGTTAGTGCGAGTGTTTCCAGTTTCAGATAAAAAATAGATTTTATTAAAGACCGCAGCTTTTCTCAGTCGAATCCATCGATACATGAATTGATGTTGAGTCCCACAGAAACGAATTGAACGGTTCGTTAGTTTTAAATTAACAGGTTGTTGCGTTTAATTGTATCTGGAATGCAGTTGAACATCCTTTGACCTCACATTTTTACTTTCTGCACCGCATTGCAAGCAATACAATGAACACAAGTGTACGGTGTACATGCAATACATTGAACCAAATTTATTTTCGACAACAGAGAACAGCAGAGAAATGTTCACAGTGTTCGCCATTAAATCGGCAACTCTTTATTTGAGTAATAAATGTAATTAAAAAAGTTGAGAAAAGTGACGGCTTCTAATTTTAAATCCGAAATTAGTTTTGCGGTGACGGCAAAGATGATCGCAAACATGAAATATGTTAATCTCGAGTGCAACAGTAAAACTGTGTGGCATTTATTAAGCAACATTTGAACGCTGTTAAAACGAAAATAAAAATAGGTTAAAAGGCGGAAAGGATTGCGATGGCCACTGCGAATCGGGGCTTTGCGTGTTTTGGGTCACTTTACGGCCACTTTGCTTCTCGCTTTACAAACAAACATTCGTAGAGCGTGCTATACAGGCATATGCTGAGCATATACAGTTCGATCGCAGTCCAAGTGCTTACAATATACACTTTTATCGATTTTGCAAGAAAAGCAAAACAATGAGAATGACAAACAAGGACCAAACGCAATGCCAAGGCTGTCTGTGTACGAGAGAGAGGTCGCGCGTGTGACGTTAGTTCAAGTGTCAAAGTGTAAACTTGATTATGGTGGGAGGTTTGTGTCCGAAAGCAATTACTCGCTTTAATAGGTGTGCGATTAAATTGGACAGCTTTGCGTTTTGCTGCGCTGCCCGAAGGCTTAATCCACCTTCAATTTGCGAAGCCCACTTAATGCTCGTTTGCAGCCCAAATATTGTTGCTGAATCTGTGAGTGCAATTGTGATGAGTTTCACTTTGATTGCAGTAAAGTTGAATTCGAGCGTTCGCAGTGTTTGCAGCGTTAGCAGCATTCATAATAATCTACAGTTATAACACTCGATGGCTACTGTAATCAGACCAAGACTGAAATTATATATTATTACCATAATTTTTCTTCGACTCGAATTTTCTTCTTTTTGAAGGCGATAGAAAAAGCTGCACAGTTGGGACGCACATCCTATCATTTTTATAAATATTCCGTTTTTTCATAGCCCGAGGATTGTTTGTCTTTAGCTTGAAATGATGTTTAACCTCTGATCCCCACCACCGCTTCTCAAGCACTACTGTTTCACAAGCGTTTCCTTCCTTTTATCCTATTTTAAATTAAAATTTAAGAATTAATAACTGCGAACGTGCTTTGAATTCTAGGTTCGCTTAATGCGCGAATCCTTCGCTTTAAAGTGTAAACACATCGAACATTAAAGGTGACAAATTCCGCCGCAAAATCACTGCAATCACACCTCTGATCTCGAATAGAGATGCGAACATTTAACGAAAACGCGAAAATGCATTCCACGTTTCGCCGATTTTGTTTTCGCATTTATCCAATTCATTGCAACACTGTTTCTCTCTAATTTCTATTGCTTTCATTATTGCCTCTTACTTTCGATCGTTTGCTCGGCAATAAATTGCAGTATTAAACGTGAATCGAGTGCGGTTTGTGGTGTGCACTCGTTTGATTGCCGGTTAACCCAAATTGCGTCTCATCGCTGCCACTTTTGAAATATGTCTTTAATTCGAGTGTGAAATGGTGTGAAATTATTGTAACTGCTTTGCAGAACACCGTGAAATCTTTTCTCAGAGCACTCGTTTGCAATGCTGTCAGCTTGCACTGCGGTCGCTGCGAACGCATCCGTTATTCGCATTCACGCCAATTCCGAATTCTCAGTGAACTCTGCGAACTGCTGCACAGAAAGAAGCCAGTGCTCTCTGGTCACAAGAAGCTAAGCGAACGTATAAATACGTATATATCGCACAACAGTCGGCGGGAGGCACATGTCTAACAGAGCTCGAAATGCAAAGATCTACAGCACAACTGTCTTCGGATTTGGTTGCATTAAAATTTGAATTAGCAACACAGCAACGCATACAGGCTCACTCGAAGTCACTTTATTTGTCTTCAAGTCGTTTGCAGCGGCAGGCATCGCAAAGATTTCGTTTGCTTCACGTTCAATTGGTTTGTTTGAAACATCTCGAATCGCGAACTCACATTTAAGCATAAAACGTAAATAAGCAAAGCGCACAGAACTCATGGTTATAATTCATGGTTGAAAGGACCTTGCAGGCTGTCAGGCATACAATTCAATGATTGTATATTCCTGTGCATATTGCATGTTTCTCTTTTCCTTTTCTGTCTTCCTTATTGTATGGGAAAGTTTTCGACGATTTCTTCGCTCGCCAACGGCAACTAAATCAATACTTTACTGTTTCAACGTTTTCGTTGGATGCATGGATGCGATGCAGGCGTGCAGCGCTGTTAACCTAAAACGTTGCTCTCTTCTCTGTTTCACCGTTTTTTGAATCATTTCAAACGCTGCGAGTTTGATGCGAAAACGTTAAATCACGCATACATTTGAATGAAAGATGAGCGCAAAATTTATGCTCACATTTCTGCAGTAAACGTCATGTCTTAAACGAAATTTAGCGTGAATTAAGAAATCGCGTGAATATCTGTCCGTTTTGCGTGCGGCGGAAAAAGGGGTTTTCGACAATAACGTTGAAGGCTTTTGCAATATGAAGAGACAGGATGAATTTACAAATTCATTATTAATCACTATCTTGTTTCGCTGCAGTTCGAGTGCATTCGACACCTCAACGAACAGTGATTCTTTCGAATGCCGAGAAATGTGCGGTAATTGTCGTTTTAGGCCTTGAAATTAATTGAAACGTGATTCGCAAGCAATGCGAATGTGTTTTCACATTAACATCTCCAGTATCCGATGAGGCGAAGAGCAGCGAGGCGATGTGATCGATGTGCGCTTTCGTTGATGGGAGCAGCAGTCGAGGAAATTTTGAAAGTGTGTCGACGAGAGGAAGTTTATGATAATTGGTAGACTTAAGCGAATAATTATAATTTTATTTCACACTTTGTTTCATTCTCACAAACAGTATTTCAATGTCTTTCAACAGTTGATCACGATTTGGGCACTTTTCGCATTCGCGGCTCGCAGTCCACAATTCTCAATTCTCGCAGTACTTTGCATCTCCATTAGCCTAAATATAAGCGCTAATAGAACGGTGTGTCCTTTAATGTCTCGAATTGCCTTCGAATCACGAAATGTGGAATGAAAACGTTGTAGAAATGAGCCCATTTTCCGCCCTCACAGAAGCAGGTTCAACGTGAGCCTGAAATTGAAAGTGCTCTCTTCACAGATGTGTGTCAACTGTAATTACATATAATGAAAGATCAAATTGCGACCAGATTTACACCAGATTTGCGAACGTTGCGTCCACTTACAAGGAAAGCAAGCTCAAACTGTTAACGATACTTTTCCGCCAACAGTTTGTTTGCCGAAATATGGGTTACTTTCGCGTCGATAGCATTATTTGAATGTTTGCACGTTTTTCGGTGTAACAAGAATAAGAAGAAGAACGCGTTATCCGCCAAATAATCGAGTCCTACTTTCGCGGCAAGCATGCATGAAGCAGTAAAGCAAAGGGTGGAACCCTCTGTCATAAAAAACACGATAAAGCCAAAACCCGCATCACTTGAGAAGTGGACGCAAAATTTGTGTTCATGCAATTTGGCCGCTGACCTGACGCATGTTGTGAGCAGAGTGCTGTTCGCATCTCTCTGTGATCCGTGGGAAGGTCACTGAAATGTTGTAAACGTTGTTATTGCGATTATTGTTATTATTGCAAGTATGCACTCGCTTTGAAGGCGATATGCTGATCCTACTCGAGCTGTTTCGCGATTCTCGAGACTCGTGCTCTCAAAAATTTGGTTAAACCTGCAATTTGCAGCTGAACCATTCAACGATTCACGGATTGAATCGAGCCTTGCGTGCGATCCTTGACTGCCAAACATGCAAACATTTTCATTTCGCTTTTCTTCGGTAATCGGAAACGAAACTGCAAAACTAAATCCAAGGACAGTTCTTGCATCTCTTCTCTGCACAACATTGAAATGTTCGTTCCATGAGAGTTGATCAGACCAACGCTTCAATAAACAAACAATGTTCACTCGCAATGTTTTCGTGAGCACAATTTTGGATAACGAGAAACGTTTGTTAACCAACTTTCAGATGCGAATCTTTTGCCGCAATACTTTTGTGGAGCAATGATGAGATGAGCTCACATTTTAATGATAAGTAGACTTAGTCTCAATCAGATATAAAAAACGAATTGTGACTCCACTTGAATACTGAAGATTAACTCGGTTCTGTTTCGTGGGAAACTATCCTCGAAACGGTAAAAGCGATCGTTTCAGCCACTAATTTAAAGTAGTTTCAATTCTTGAAATTGGCTTCATTACCAGAATGAATGTGATGCAGACAATTATTCTAATTACAACGATCCGTTTAATACTGCATTTGCGACGCATAACGGGCACAACAGCAGCAATTCGACTAATTGTCTGCGAGTCGTTTTGTGTCCATTCCTCGCTGCTTCCGCTTTTCAATCATTCACACTCTTCGACCAAACTTTGACTGCCGATAACGTCCGTGCAATCCATCGTCGTTTGCAGTGAAGAGGAAAGTGTCACTGTTGCTGATCGTATCAGTGCAAACCCTTTCCTGTCACTTTAAGTGAAACAAACCGAAATGTGTTTTTTCAATGTTACTGTGATTGATGGACGGTATTTAAGAAATCTCAGTTGGAATGCGTCAAATACTGCAACAATTGTAATGAGCTATCGCCAAGTGAGTTCACATTCAGTGTATTTGCATCACACACAAATAATTGATTCCACAAACTGTTATTACACAGCAGTTGGTTGTGCTCGGCAATCGGCCTGTTTCTGACTTTCCGCAGCACTGAGCACCGAAAATTTCACGATTACATCTGTTGTGCAGCGCAAAGCTTTCGTCAAATATGCTCATGTATTATTACATTTTTTGAACAAACGTTTCATTTTGTTACGAAGTCTGATTGAAAGCTGTCAAACGAAGAAAACTTGAAATGCGCCACAAAAGCAGAGATCACGAAACATTTTTAACGCGATCATATTTAATTAGGTAAACGATGGCGTAGTCTAACTCCTCAAGAAAGAAGACCTTTTGTCGAGGAGGCTGAGCGCTTGAGAGTTCAACACATGCAAGATTACCCAAATTACAAGTATAGGCCTCGCAGACGAAAGAACGGCAAGAGAAGCAGTCGCGGAGGCAGAACGTCGACTGTTGCGAATTCCATCGGAATACCTGAGAGCTCTCAGAATATGCTGACCATGTATAGTACGCCAACTGGAAGTTCATCGGGTATGTATATTCACTTTTGACAAGCCATTCATCAAAGTTGTCTTTAGAATATTGCGGTGTTCAAACTCCGGATTCATCTCCACACGGAAGTCCGTTCAGCAGTACGAACGTTGACGCTGTGATCCGAAACAACAGGATATTAGAAACCTTTCGATGCACTAACAATACAGCAGCAACAACTACAATCACGAGCACTTCAAACTACGAACAACTGCATACAGGTTCAAATACTGCATTTGGAGGCGACTGCAACCAATCCTTAGCTAAAGATTCGATGAACAATGTTGAAATGCGGCAGGATTTTAAAGCTTCGTCCAACTCGAATTGCGCTGATCCGGCGCGAAGTTTGCCGACGCCAGAAATGTCTCCAGTTGAGAACGAGAAGGACGCGCAACACATTCATTTTAATCAACGACATAGTCAGCAACAACTATGTCGCATAATGCAGAGCAATCCTCCTCGAAACATGTCTCCCGGTGAAAACGTGCATCAGAACTCAGTGTTCTCGAATAGTTTGCCGCGCGGAAATTCACCGCAAAATCACTATTTGAGCAGAAGTCTGGATAATCCTGTTAGTCAGTTAATATCTCGTTTCAGCGACACATCGTCATTTTTGAGTAACGTTTGTCCTCCTTTTCGCGTTCGAATGCAAGTGCCACCGCCGATGGATCCACAATTCGATCCGTCCATGCATTTGTTTGCGCAAAAGCCGAGGTGCGAATACCTGATGAGTTGCATGCAAGGCGAAGCACGAGAATCGAGCAATTGGAGCTTTTCTGGCAATGTGGCGCCTTGTCGGTCGTTCGAGTACAATAAATCAGAGCTTAAATCGAGTAATGAGTCAATATACGCCGAACAGAGTGAAGCCATGATCGCCAGTGGTGCTCAACAGAACTTCGATACTTACTTGATTAATGGCATGAATGGTGAAAACGAATTTAGTGGCAATGAAATAATAGGCACTTTGAACGCTGGTCCGAGCGAATTCACTCACTTATTAGTTCCATCTCAAGAGACTTCTCACGAAAACCACGGCAGCGAACAGTTGCATCAGCAGTCGTCGAGTGCTGTGTTTGCTTCGCAAATGAGCCAGAAAATGGGAGATTACAGCAGCCGTCCGCCAAACGTTTGTGATAATGGTTCAGAATTAATTGCTGCATTGGCAGAAACCAGAGAAATTATATCCTAAAAGGTCACTAAACGTTCGCCACGTGCGACGTAGCAATATTGCACAGTACTCTCTCCTAATGTACTGTGCGTTTACATTCTTAAGTGAGCGAAACTTCTAAACTTCGAACACCAAATTTTATTTTTTATGATTCAATGTGCCTTCATTCAGAGTAGCAAAAATACATGAATATTTGTGTACATATCGTATATCGAGACAATACCGGTTACATAAGTTCTTACGATTCCATTGTTCTCTGTTGCATATTTTAATTATATTACACCAATTATTATATTTTATTAGTTAATTATTGTAAAGCGAATCTTGGCATTCATTTTTGCCAAAGAGCAATAAATCGATTTGTACTCACAACAACTTTTCGCGCAATTAATGACTGCAAAGTAAAAGTTGCTTCCAAATAGGTTATTGCGTTAACTACATTTAAACGCTTTAACATTCATTATTTATTGCCGTTACTTTCAACTGTTTATCAACTGATTTATCGTTTTTTGGATAATTGTTTTTAAGGTCACTTTGCCGACGCTTCGCGCGAGACGCGAAATTTTTAATAGCTCACACATTTCTCGACATTGTATAGTTTAGTATTCTTACTTTTCTGTTGCATTCCCATTGCAATATTCGTGATTTAATTTTGAATGTGGAGAAC
>NCKV01000571.1:0-16197 GCA_003675905.2 Leptotrombidium deliense
GTTTGTGTTTTCAGTGAAATTTCAATAGTGATTTCATTGTCGACGATGGATTTCGAAACTTGTATCCATTTAAAGCATTTCAAAGAAAATAAGCTAAAAATATGTCAAAAGCAAAGTGTTTACTTTCTTGTTGTTGTTCAGAATGGAAAAAAAGACGACACTCAGTTTCGAGACCTGTTTGCAATAAAAACAAATGCGTGTCACATTTCAACAGAGTAATGTTGGAATTCAATGTTTTTCGATTCAATCAAATTGTTGCATTCAACAAATTTCTTCGAGTTTTGAGACTCAAATTTGAGTGCTTCTAACAAAATGCGATTAAAAAGAATGCATTATTTAAACGTTTTACTTGTGAAGACTATTAAGTAAAAGTTGCGGTCACTTTTAGTACAATTACATTATTCGAAATCCTTTTAAAGCCTTACATGACACAATTAAAAGCTAAAGCGTTTTTTTGTAAAAATAAATCCGATACAAATATTTTAATTAGGATTAATTTGTTACTACAATTAGTGTATTAGTTTAATGTTTTTAGTATGCAAAAACTACAAGATTCACACTGCTTCGCAAGACAAGTGATAAATGATTTTTTCAAAAGTTTTATTCGAAAGCAAAAACTCATTTGCAAAACTTATTTAATCTGCTCTGTTTTTATGGATCGCATTTATTAATGCGTCAACTTCGCTGTGTCATCCATTGTCGTTAAATTAAGTTCTTAATTCACTTGCATTATGTTTGAGCCGTAATCACTCTTTTTTCTCGCATCTTTTTGCGTTCATTAATTTTGTCGTCGAAATCGAATGAAAATGTCGACGTCTCAGCAGAAGTCATTTTTGTCGTCAATTCATATTTTATATTTTCGCCGACGATTTTTGTTTTTATTATTTATTAATAATAAAATGAATGCAGCATGAAAATTGGTGAGAAACGTTGGCTGTGAATGTTCGCATTCGCAGCGAGAAAGCAGTGCACAAATGAATCGAACGTAATTAACTGAAATTAATTTCACATCAATTGAATTGGCGCTGTTTTTCTGCGGTGAAATTGCAGTTTGCGCGCCATTTGTTGCCTGGAATTGGCTGAGCAAATGGATCATAAAAATGGATTGTAATTAAAATATCAAATGTCAAATACATGCAATGAATGGCGAAGTGTCACGTATTTGTTGGCGAAGTGAAGTGCGAACGAATGCTTCCAGTGATGAAGGCAATGAAGGGAATTAGTGACGAATTTAGCGCACGCAAATCAGCGGATTGTAACTACGATATCTGAGAGTGATCGCGATTACGATAATAAACAAGATGAAAACAGGGAAACGAATAATAATCATAACAATTATACTGTAAGTGGCAACAGTGCGGCTTCACAGAGATGCAGTGTGTGTGTCGGTACATCGGCACCTCTTCGAGAGCTCTCGGGGACGAGACACGCGCATCGCACCTCTTCTCTGTCTTTCTGCTCTGTTCGCTGTGTTCGACTGAAGAATCATTATTTTTATTTCGTGCAAACTTATCGTGAACTACGCATCGCATTCCTTTTCTTCTCAACTTTCTCTCTTTTCTGCAGTTTTGTTTCATTCGAACGCCTAACATTCCTCAACACCTGTGTCACTATTGAAACATGTGAGTCGAATAATCGTTTTATGCTGTAATTGTTGAATTAAGTTGAAAAGTGAAACTTTGAGCTGAACTTTCTTCGCTTTTCAATAAGAACTGAAAAAAGTATTGAGAAGACTAAGAAAGCGTCACTATAAATCGAGGAGTAGTGTGAGCATCAAGACTGAAAATAAGATAAGATTCGCTGTTTCGAATTATGAGTAGTCGAGTGAAGAGTGAATCGTGAACGCAATAACTGTCTCATTCTGCCTCTATATTAAAGCACTGTTTTAAAAAGTTTAAGAAAGTAAATTGTGAGATGTTTGCTCACTAAGTGAAGCTACGTGACCTTTATTTGGATTGAAATTAAAGTTTAGTCGAAGCTAAGTGTTTGTCAACCGAGAAGCGAACTGAGAACAAAATTGAAATGAATGATACATTCAATTCGACGAGTGTTCAAATTGCGTGTCTCAACTCATCAAACGAAGTGCTATCGACAGCCGTTTGGTTGATTAGCGACGAAACAACAGTCCCGTCAAATTCAACCTCAGAACCGGACTATTCAATGCAGTGGTGGCAGACTTTAATCTGGACATTTTTCTTCGGTTTAATGGTGATCATCGCTACTGGAGGAAATTTGATTGTGATTTGGATTGTGTTGTCCAGTAAACGAATGAGAACAGTGACTAACTATTTCATTGTGAACCTAAGCGTTGCAGACACAATGGTATCGACGTTGAACGTCATTTTCAGCGGATTTCAAATGTTGAGCGGAGAGTGGCCTTTTGGCCTAATTTACTGCAAAATATCGAACTTTGTTGCCATTCTTTCGGTGGCTGCCAGTGTATTTACATTAATGGCCATTTCAATCGATAGGTATGTTCACTTCACTTCACTTCACTTCTAATGTTAACCGCAATCGCATTCAGACATTTTAATGTGTCCTTTGAGTTAAAATGTGTACTGCTTTGTGTTTGCAGTGCTTGATATGGGTCCACATTAAAATTCTCGTTATGAATGCGCAGTAATTTCATATAAATACTTATCAAGACGAATTTACGTCTTTTTATGTGTTGTTTAATGCGTATTCGAGTAAATGCGATGCAAACGTCACGTTTGTCGCTCTGTACAGACACATACAAACAGTGAACACTTAACTTTATGAAAGAAAAATTGAGAGCGTACACTGTTCATTGAATAATCGACGTTACAGTCGAAAGGATGTCGTTTATGTGTAATAATTATTGTTTCGAATCAACTTTTAATGCATCATTTTTTCACTCTTCTCGACAATGATTTCGAAATGCGATTTAATTGCAAATCCATATTTCATAACTTTTTGTTTACACTGCTTTATTGCTGCTCGCAGAAATATTTAGTTAAACACTTAAAATTTGAATCGCGATATATTAAACTTTTCGAGTCGACTTTTCTTTGTTTGCACTGAAATAATGAAACGCTTCGAGAAGTCGAAGAGGCAGGCAGTGAATAACAAGAAAAGTTTCGCGTATCTCATTTAATGTCTCAGTGTAGTTTCAACATGTTTCAGAACAGTTTTGCAATAAGAAGCGAATAAATTAAGTACAAACTGCTTCGACTTCAAAAGTACATTTGCGATTAATTTCGCTGAGAAAGTTTTACATTCAAATTGTAATTAAAATAAAATGCAGAACAACGAATTGCACAATGAATGCATTTAAATTGCATTCATTTAAAATGAAAATGTAATGTTTGCTGCTTTTAAAAATTTGCAAATTGCAAATGTGTTTTTGCTGAAACAAACGAATTGAACACAACAACTGTTTATTCAGTGCTCAATTATGTGCTGCACAAGAAATGCTTCTTCACAAGAGAACGTGTGAACAAAATCGAAATGCGTGATTGACACTGCATCATTATGAGTGCAATTATACCACAATTTCGTGTAAATGTTTTATTATATTCAACGATTATACAGAAACATTGAAATAATGAATCTTTTTTGTGTTTTCTCAGCACAATTTTGATTAAAATATGTTTTCGATTCGTTTTCGTAAACAACAAATAAAACTACTTTCAGCAACATTACATTCACTTAAACATACATAACATCTTTGAATTGATTTTTGTTACCCGAATTCGAAGTACATGTACAAACACATTTGCCTCTTCGGTTATTAAATTCAGTGAGATTGTGTTTTTTCTGCTGTTCAAATGTTTTTTATCGAAAAAAATTTTTGCTTGCAAAACTTTTACTTTTTTCACACAACTGTTAACGTATCAAGTTAACGCAACACGTTCCACGAAAACTTGTGTACATTTCTGTGGTATCAATCAACTTACAATGACACTTTTCCCGTCTCTTTGTTTTCTTTTTAAAACAAACTGTCTCAACAGTCTAAACATTGATGAAAAAATAGTGTTCATAATTTAAAATTCTCTCTAAAATTTTACGTCTTTTAGACGACAAAAACTAAACTGAAGATATTTTCTCGTTTCCGTACTCATTTTTTGCTAGTAAAATGATTGTTAATAAAAAATGAGCCAAGCATTGCAAGCAAACACAAGTTTGCACTTTAATTGAAATTTATAGTCGCTTTTGGTGGTCGACATAAAAATTATTGTTCCATTTTATCGGAGACACATTTTATTGCCTAAAAATGTTTTTTTTTTCGGCTCACAAATTTATTTGAATCGCTTTAAAACAAGACGTCAAACATTGAACGAGAAATATTAATGCAATCACTGTTGTGTTTCTACACTGTTGTGTAAGTTCTATTGTGTCTGGAAATAACTTGAAAAGAAATTGCGATTTCTTTGATTAATTTTCGTCGCATTGAATTCATTTGCCTTAAGGACGCACTTTGCATCACTTTAGCAAACAGTTTGCAACTGCCATTTTATATGTGAAGCAGTGCAATTGAATATTCATTTGTTTACGGCTAAATTAAGTCGACTTCGTACACTTACTAGTTTATTTGAACAAATTGTTTACGCTTTCCTAAAAAGTAGATTTGTTTTCTAAATTACTGCATGCATTACGAGCGAATTTATGTGTGCTTCCACGAATTTTTTTGGTCATTTATTTTGATTTAAAAAACATTCGCATTATAAGTGAAACGATACGAAAGAGTATAAGAGAAATATACAAGTAATAACGGCTCGTTTACGAAATGAATAATTAATGAGTGTAACGACTAGAGAATTTAGATTTTCTCACATCATTCAATGTTCTCTTTCTGTATTTTGTTTAATATGCGTTTGATTAACAGCGATTCACTGTGAACATTGATCGAGTAGCAAATGCGTATGTTATACAACTGTTAATAGTGACAATTTTTGTTCCGTGTTTACAAATTTTTTATATTCAACACGAACAACATGCAAATGTTTGTACCAAATTAGCAAATTTTAATTAATTTTTTGCAAAGGTTTTGAACATGCATTCATTGCAACATGAATGAAGTATGAAATGAATGAAAAACATCAGTGCTTTATACACACACGCAGGATGAGGTGAAGAAGATGATAAACAGTGGTGTGATGTGACCGTTGCTGCTTTTAATTTGTGGTTGCATTCACACTTGGATTGCAAAAAGTGTTCTCATTTCGTTGACAGTTGCTGCGATTCACACGAACTTCATTGCCTGTGTGTACGCTCTGATTTCAATGCATTTTCACAGCAAACAAACATTATTTTGGACGAGAAAAATAATCGAATATTATTTACTCGATAAGTGTCGCATCAAACATTTTTCTTCGCTTTTATTCATTCTTTGTGTCATCAATTTTTAGAAAGCGAATCTGTTTGCATTATTTTAGATAGTCGCCACACTATACGTTAGAAAATGTGAAAAGAATTTTTGTATATGTATACAAAATGGAAGTGAGTGAAAAATGTGAAATTATATTTTTTGAAGTTAATCGACGTTTTTTGAAAGAGGAGCAGCGAAACTTTTAGATCACTTTTGCTTCTTTTCACAGAATTTAATTTCGATTCTCAACTTTTTTGCCTTAAGTGTGAGAAATCGCAAGCAATGTTAATCTAAAGTCAGTCATTTTTTATAAATTTATAAATAATTCGTTGAATAAAAAATGTTGGAAACCTTTGAAAGTGAACTTTTGTTGCACCAAATCACACAAAATGTTGGTTCCATTGCCTTTGTGAGTTTTGCGCTTCCATTAAATATTAAATCTCAAGTATCGATCATTTCAACCGAGCAAGTTACAGTTACTCTTTTTTATTCATTATTTGAGCAGAATACTGGAATAACACTGAAAATAAACAAAAATAATTTAAACATTGATTGAGGAAATTTTCAAACTTTTAAAAACATCAGACATGAACTTTTCAAATTAATTGTGTTATCAATTCGCGAAATGCTTTAAACAAAATCAAGAAGAAATCAGTAAACAAATTAAAGTTTTAAACGCTGTTGTAATTCATATTTCATATATTTTATTTTTAACTATCACCACAAAATATAAAATGGGAGCAATTTTTAGACGACATACATAATATTGTACATCATAATACGGTCGTACAATATTTCACTTCAAATTATTATCAACGAGAAAATCACGTTTTCGAAAACAAATTTGACAAAAAAAGTTTTGCAAATGTTCTCATTCATATTAATGAACCATTGAAAAAGGTGGACACTAATTACGAAGAAAACAAATGTTGAGTGCAATTTTACTTGCTCGCATTTTCATGAATTAAAATTAGCGACCGAGCGAATAATAATAATCGTCGAAACATTTTCGTGTAAATTATGTATGTATGTATGTTTGACATCTTACAACAACTAAAACAAATTGAAATCACTGTTTTGAATTGAAATCTGATTTTTCGTTCAAAAACTACATTTGTTATGTCAAAAAATTGTTTCTAAACTTTT
Source organism: Leptotrombidium deliense (assembly GCA_003675905.2). NCBI lineage: Eukaryota > Metazoa > Arthropoda > Arachnida > Trombidiformes > Trombiculidae > Leptotrombidium > Leptotrombidium deliense. Next base: position 6,476 of record NCKV01000571.1, read on the forward strand.
TAAATCTTTGAGTCTTGCCTTTTTTTATAAAGCCTTTTCCGTTGAAAATGTTTGCAAATCATTTATTGTCAACTTATAAGCCCAGCATCAAGTTGATTAAATTTCTGTTCAACATTAAGCGGTGAACAATTACAATATTTAATATTACAACACACGTTTGGTTGAATTGCCCAATTTCGAAATACAAAAATATCAAAACAATGAAATCGATGCCTGCCCATTTTCAATTTCAACTGATTGCGTGTTGGTTAAAAATGAACCTCTAATCTGTTCACGAAAACAAGTGAAAAGCAAATTCGATTGTATTGCAATGTATTGCGAAACAGTGTAATGATGAGAAGCATGTTCAAAGGTCTCTCGGTGAGAGTTGCTTTTCATTGATAATTTCATTAATGTTTCAAAGACTGTGACTGAGATCAGCGAAAGCCTTCAAGTGGTACACAGAACAACAGAACACAACGTATACAGCAGTTCGCATTAATTTACAACAGAAAATGAAGAATAATTTTGTTATTTTTTACGAACGCGTTGAAGTGAAGTCAATTTTCGCTTAAAACGCTTGCAATTTAATTAAATAGCGGCACAAACTGCCAAAAGACTCGATTTGTTGACGTACTTTGCGAACACAATTTTGCAATTATTACTTTCATTTCCATTTTTGATGAAAACTCAATTTTGCTCTGATTTCTGCCACTTCGACTGCATTTTCGACGCTCTTTTCATTTCAAATTAAACACAATTATTCTGGAGCAATGTTCAGTGTTAGATATCAGCTAGAAAGAAGCACAACCAGCGCATCCAAGGCGCATTTTCAGGAAAACGCAATAATATAACATTGAACGTTCACATTTTGTGTGCAAACAAATAATTCGCTCTTAAAAATGTTTTTAAACTTTCGTTTGTTGACAATCGATCACTTTTTACTCTTTCAATAACAACGTTCAAACAGTGTTGCAAAAAATTAGGACAAAAACTGTGAAACGAACGCAACATATTTTAACAACATGCGATGCGAAATGTTTCTTTTTGCAAAAGTTAATTTCCTTTCGAAAAGATCTCTTTTTGTGAACATTCTCAATTCTTTAACATTAGTCTCGCAGATGCAATCGTGATTTTAATAATGTCTCTTCTTTTCGCAACAACTTCTCCTGCTTCGTATTACATTTGAAACTTTAGCTTACTTGAAAATTTAGCCAAATTTGGTTCTTTTCTTGAAAAAATTTCTTTATTGAAACTGCTGTATCCAATTTTTTTCATAATTTATAATCAAAAACGAAACATCTGCAAACTAATTTAAATTCATTCATCCCAATGAACCGTTCGATGAAAATTCAATTTTTAAAACGAGTGATACTGAAAATTTTGCAGAAACGAGAAAACTGATTAAAGTTGAAAAGCAAATAAGAAAACTCAACGAAATGCGAAAGTCTTGAAATATTTTAGACTAATTCTAATGCAACGCATAACTTGACGTAATGATGTATGAAAAATTTTAAATATTCATATACTTTAATACATGTACACCAATTCGCAATTATATTAAAGTTTCGCTTTTTAAAGCAACAAAAATGGCAAATTATTACAATTTTCAAATTTAATGATATTTGCCACTAATTTATCGCCGAATGTATTTTGACTTAACTGAAGCATATTTTAAACGCAATATTTGTTTTGCTTGATGAACATTGCGTGTAAATGTTTATTTGAACAAAGTTATTTTAATAATAATAACTAAAGAGAAGCGAAAAATATTGTTTTCTGAGCAATGAATTACTCTGTCAACAATATATCAATAATGTTAGTTGTCTGTGACTTTTCAGTAATAACCAGTAATGAGAAATGTCTGCTGAATTCGCAAGAAACTGTTCTCCAAATTCAATTATTGTACGTATAGCAAAAAATCACGTCTAAATTAAGAACTTTGATATATTCAATGAGTTCATTTTGTAAATCACAGTAACCATTTTTTATTGCTTTGCTTTTCATTGAAAATGCTAACGGTGTACATTGCACATTATCATTTCAACTTACTTATGTGATGACTTCAACATGAAAAATTGGCTTTCGTGAAAGTAATGTAATTAATTTTTACTCTTATTAGTTATTATGGTTCAACGAACAATCGAAAGCGTAATTGTCGTATAGTGCCTAATTTCTTTCCCATTTTGCACATTAGTTATCTTATGTCATTTTTGCTGTAAATGTTCCACTCGAAATGCGTTGAAATATGCAACTGTCAATTGTTAATTAGCGAGTTAAGCACATTGCAAACTGCATATCTCGTATCTCATATAATTTGCTTCGAAAACCATTTAAACCTTGAGGGAGAAAATTTTTGTCTAATTTCAGTTCATTTCGTTTACAATTTTCACATTTAACTTGTGAAGTTTCATTTATCATTTATCACAATTAATCCATTTTTTTCATTCCATTATCGACTGAATAAAACTTGCAACAATTATTGAACAAAAAACTTGCAAATCTGATTATCATTTAATTCCACTGTTTTCGTTTTCGAATGGAAATCTTTGAAAATACGTCAATGCTTTTAAAAAGGTTAAAAAGTAATAAAATATGAAAAATTAATACATAACTCTTGTGTCTAGGTACTTTATTGGAAATAAAATTTTTATAATTCGTGCCGTGAGAAATAGCTTCTCGTTTATAAATTATAATTCTATTTTTACACATCATAACTTTCATTAAATTGTTGAAGAAGAAGAGAAGTAAGAATGTTTGCGTTGAGATACACACTGAAAAAACATTTTACAAACAATTTATAAGTCGAAAGACATAAAAATGTCGGAGTGAAAAATTCGACGATCGACAACATTGAGAAAAAACGTTTTCACATAGTAAATGTTTACGCAATATATTCTCAGAAATGATTCAATCATTGAAAGAAAGTTTAATGATTTTTTGGAAATAATCCATTTTTTTGGCAAAAAGTTTGCTTTCAAAGAAATCATTGGCCTGAAATACGAACAATGAATGCAACGCGTGCAGCGATTGAATTCATTTTTCATCAAAGAATCACTTTTAAAATATATACATTTATGTATTACATACAATATTACATTTCTCTGAAATCAAAATATGCGCATTGTTAAAAAAACATATGTAATTAATTTTCAATTTTTCGAAATTGATTGAAATGTTCGCCGAAATAATAACAATTTCGCGAAACAAGCGAACGAAAACAATGAAGTGAAGTGTGATTACAAACAATTGATGCACAACATTTAAATCAGTTGCAAAAACGAAACAAAATTGAATCGAATTGAAATTGGAAAGTTGCAACGAACTAAATAATTGCTTGTTTTCATTGCATTGCATCGTAAAAACGTATTTCGATTTATTCGTTCGCATTGTTCTTGATTTCGACGAAATTAAACCAATTTTAACAAAACTTGCTCTTGCTCTGCTGGCTTTCACATTGCTCTGTAAAAATAATCTCTGACTTCATCACTTCCAACAAAAAACAAAGGGTACGCATTTTCTTCAACATTTGTCTTCAAAAAGCTATTTTAAGGTTTCAAGAACAGATACGCGAAGTTTAATTAATATTTTTGAAATGCACTGTTTTTATGTCTTCAGTTAATAAATACTCGACAAAGTGAATGTATATATATCGATCTTTGTGCTCACTATTCAACCGATGTTTGCGACTAATACAAAATGTGTGCTTAATGAATATATGTCCGATAATTTGTTCCCTAATGAAACTTTTGCTTCATTTCTCGCTCCCATAAATCGTAGACAGTTAACGAGGAATTGTTGCAACTGTTGGTTGCAATTGTAAAAGAAGTCATTAAGTAATGCATTAATGAATCATTGGCTGCTTTAGCAGTAAACGTGTGCACCTTAATTATGCCTGTAATTCAATCTTGTTAGCCTCTTTTGTAACCAAAATTACTATCAATAAAAAGCGAGTTTGACATTCATTTCTTTCAGTCATACTCTGACATTTTGTGATTGAATGCATTTTGTTTTCGTTATTCAATATGTCTTATGTTGTGTTGTGTTATGTTTAAAATAACATTCGTTGTTCGTTGTTGTAGACTGTGAGTTATAAAAAAAGAAACAGAAATTGAAAAAGAAGCATTTGGAGACAACGAAGATTGAAAATGTATTTTTGCAAAATTTGGCAATCAAAGTTTGACGTAAGAAGTGCTAAAGCAAAATTGAGAAGTAAAAAGAAATTGAATTTCTTAATTACTGTTCACTGAACACTCACCTGTTGTTGCAGCGAATTAATGTCGTTCAATATTCTCTAATTTCAAATGTCAATGTCTGTAATTAATAGGAATTAATTAATGTTTTTTATTCGCCTATCAAGTGAACGTCAAACGTAAGCAACGCAGTTTCATGTAATTTACTTTAAATCTCCGAAGCACACGAATTCTTTTTCATCTAAGGCGACATTTGAGCAATAATTGCGTGTAAAGTCGAGGAAATGGAACACTTGAAACCATTCTTTAGTTCTTATATTCTTATGCTATTAAAGCAACTAAAAAAAGTTTTTGTAAAAAAGAATTGTAGCTTGGAAAGTCGTCAATGAATTGTGCGATTTGCGAAGCGTTCACAAATGCAGTTACAACCGAAAATTCGTTCACATTTCATTATTGAACTGCAAAATCACAAATTTAATGTTCCGCAATTTTGTTGCTTTACAAGATTAATGAAACTTTCGGTCTTTTTGTTGGTTACTTTGTGTTTTTTTCTTTTATGATTCATTTTTCAAGTCGATTGATTCTGAGAAAAAACTTAAACAGAAAATGATTAATATAAGTACATGTACGTGTATATGAAACAAAGTAACTCGTGTTGTTCTTCAATTAAAACGCGAATATTCTTAATTAAACAATAAACAATAAAAGTGAGACAATCTTTGACATTAAAACATCCTTCATTTCTATGGCGACAATGTGTTAATTGCGTAAGATTCATTTTCTCCGTCGTTGTACTTGTCGAGCAAATAATTGAGAAATATTTCGCGAACTTAATTTCTTTGTTTATTAATTAATTGCGAGAATCGAGACGCCAAATGAAACTGCAACAATTCATCACCGATTTCGATCAAAATGTCGCGCAAATATTAATCACATTTTGCAATATTCACAAAACTGCGAACGTGGTCATCAATTTTGTTATTCTTTGCATTTTTATGGATTTAACAAAAGTAAAAAGCCAAAGATCAAAAACACATTTTCACAATGACATTTAGTGAAAATTTGCGTTTGCGAATCTTCGCAAATTGCATGTTTTGTCTCAATTGAATAGAGATTAAGCGAAATAGAAATTAAAATTCAACTCTTCTATTTGCTTTTAGTGACATTTTTGTAATAACAAATTGGAACGTTGGCGAAAAACAGGAAAATGGATGAATGCAATTGCAGTTATACATTGAATGCAGTAATGCGAGTGATATATTCATCGAAATTAGCATTAAAAAGATGACAGAGAATAGATCTTGAATGTCGACATTTTAATAACGGTGCTTTGTTTAAATCTTTCAACGAATTTTTTTCTGCATTTGACGAACGAAATACGTTCGCATTCATTGCTGTGCGTTACGCAAAGCATAAAATGAAACGCAAAATTCATTTCATTTCATTTCTTCTGTTGTCTCGTTTCTCAATTATTTATTGCGAAAATGATTATATTTATTATTGCATTTTTGTCTTCCGCGTTTTTTCGACTCTGTTTTTGTTGTAAAACAGTGGAATAACATTTTTCAACGCAAACGATCGCATTGGTCTCCATCTTGTTCAAACTGTCAATGTTGTTCTCTTTTCAAACAAAACGATTTCATTGCATTCATTCTCGTGAATTCGGTCTGAAAATTTATTTCAAAATATGAATTTGCGTAAACATAAAATAATCATTACAACAAATAAAATATCGATTTAAAATGTTGAAATGAAGTCTTTTTGTTCTTTCAAATTTATTTTAGAACACTTTCATCACTTTCCTTCTTTGTTTACTTAGAACAGTTCTTTTAATCGAAATCTATTGTAAATTGCGTTCGACGAACAATTTCACTTACTTTTTAAATTACTTTTACAAGTTTTATTGAAAAAGTTTGTGTGATATTAAGTACCTTGATGAACAGTATCAACGTTTATACTTTATTACACTGAAACGATAGCGAGATTGACGATACATTTTGAAATATTAATGTTGCAACTATTATTTTTGCAAGTTATTATTTAGTTTGTAAGGCATCGCTTATTAGAAGCAAATAGGTTGATAGAAGGAAACATATGTATTGCATTCATCTTTGTTACTTGAGTTACATGGCAGTATTTTATCGTTTTGACACGTTTCGTAGCAATTATCTTCATTGCCTTCTTTTCTGCCCGTATTCAATATTCCGTTTGTTTTCTTGTTGCGACGTCCAGCATCAATAATAACATTCGATTCGATTCGTTGTCACTTGCGACGAGAGCTCAATTCTGTTTTGTTTGCAAAAATTGTGTGCGTATCATTTTCCGAATCGATGAACGATTGTGTTCACTTGGTTTGAACATTGCAACGCTATTGATTCTAGAATTTCAGGCATTCATGTGTTTTCAGGAACACCGTTAAACACGAATAAAATCGAAACAATCAGAAAACGGTTGCAAAGAGTTGCGAACAATTTGATTTCCACTGAAAGAACAGAACAAAGGTTACTTTGTCGTTAAATTGCGTTGTCGCATCCTTTCATCGCATTCTTTGCAAGCAAAGCCATCAGTGAAGAACAGCAGCAAACTTGATTCGAGTAAAAAGTGTCATTTGTTCAGTAAAGCCAGCAACAAAATTATGCGTAATAATTTTGGCCATTTGTGAGATTTGATTCAAAACACGTTCACAATATTGGTCATAAAAAATGAAACTAACGTTTTCCAGTGAATCTTTCATTCTGCAAATTGTCTGCAGTTCGCTTTGTGTCCAAATGTGTGTCAATGCGACAACTTTTGACAAGATTGTTCCGAAAACATTGCGCTTCACTCAAATCAGTCGCCGGAAGTGCTCTCAAATTCCATTCACTTAAAAGACAATTGCTTAGACACTTTCATAAATCGCCAATTCACTTATTGCTACGTAAAAGTTAATTGACTGCTTTTCACTTTTCAAATGCAATGCTTTCACGTCTAAAATGAAGAAAATAAGAAAATTTTTGCGCTCTTCTTTACTCATTCACTCACAACATATCCGCCGCCATTCATTCGCTTTTACTGCACACACAAAAAGTATCGAAAACAAAAAAATTAGTAATTACTGTTACTTCAAATTGATTAACTTCCACTTGCTTAGCATCGTAATCCTAAGCTGCTGATGCTGATGTTGAAGCTCAAAGTTTACTTGCAACGTTAATCCTATTTTGCAAAGTGTCTACATTCGAATCACACAACTTAAAACTTAACAAAACAGTTATTAATAATTCAGAAATACGTATTACTTTATTTGCAAATTATTTATAATGAACTGTTTTATAATTTAATATCACTCGCTATGTTGTTTGTCTAAAAGTTTAGTTGCTTGTTTTTAAAAGTAATATCGTGCAAATCCGCATCAATTTTTGCTGCAGATAAACCAATTTTGAATTTAAAGTAAAAAGAAGAACAAAATTAATGCCATAGCAAACTTTTCAATATTTTTGCGAAACTCAAAAAGTTCAAAATTTTTGGTTAAATGCTCAATTTTAATCATATACTTCAGGGTTTTCTCGAAGCTTTATTCTTTATCATTCACCTGTGTTTTCTTTGCAAAACAACAGAGATAAACGTTTGAACTTTATCAATATTTAAATGAAATACGTCTGCATGCAAAAAGTGTTTAAAAATTAAAGCGATTTATTGAATTAGAATAACAGAGATAGTAAGTACAAATAACATTGGGTTTATAATACTGTATTAACATTTAATAAAGATTCTTGTCATCTCTGAAAGTTTATCACTTTTATTCTTGAAATGTTTAAATATTAATTGATTTAGTTTAAAACACGTTTTCAAAATGAAGTTTCCTGAATTTCCGCTTTGCAAACAATTTCGAGTATTAAACTTTGTCAACATTTAATAATCTTAGTTGAGCTTTTTTTCATGCTTTAATCATTTGTACAGAATTGGAACAGAATGTTTTCAAAATTCACATAATTTTTTTGTAAACTTTAAATCAATACTTTGAACATATGGTTCACAACTGTAAGTTTTTCGATTGAAAAACGAGTGAAATATAATTGATAAAATGTTCATTTCATCATAACGTATATCGCAACAATATTTCAAGAAGTAATTCATTTTTGAACATAAAACGAATCGAATCGAATGAGTTTCGCTTTCTTATTTTCGGCGTTCAACTCACAAATATGGAATGATGAAAAGGCTAGTATTGACAGAATATGAAAAATGTTCATAAACCGCTTCGCTTCGTTGCAACGTTCATATCGACGATTCAATTTCAAGTTTTACTCATGTGATTTGATTCGCATCGCACACACAAAACACGATTCAATCGTTTAAGTTATTCAAATGACACAGAGCACACGAAGTGAACATTTTTCGTCTTTCACCAAGTTTGACATTTACGAATATTTCACACAATTCGCAATAAAAAAGAAATTGTGTCTTTAAATCAAGAATATAACACCGAGTATGGAATATATAACATTAACAATTATTTACAGATATTCAAAGTTTGTGCGGAATTTTGAAAACGTGCGATATTTACATACGTATCTAAATCTGCGATTTGTATAACTGTATAGCTTTAATAGAGGACAGCAAATTCTTGTGCGATCGTAAACTTTAATATCGTCTGTCCATAGAATGAAATGTTGTTGATGGCAACTCCTACTCGTTCAACGATAAAATAGATAAAATAAATTTCAAACCCCACGCATAAATGCTTCTGTTTATCCAATTGCTGTGTAGTTATGTAAACATTCAAAAATTAAATTAGCGATTGAATTTCACACATTTCGCAAGTGTTTGTATGTCAACTTTAAATTATTATTGAGTTCTAAAAATTGAAACAAATGTTTTGGACATTAAAGTTTCATTATTTTTCAATCTCTTGCGCAATATTAAGCATCGTCGAATTTCGTGCATGGTGTGTAATTAATGAATTGAAGTGTGTTGTTGAAAATGACAAAAGCTTTTAAAGCAGGACATCCAATTCATTAAGATCTGAATGCAAAATTGATTCTCATTTGAATAAACGAATATAACTTGATACTCGGTTGCATTATTGATCTGAACGCTTGAATATGCGACGAGACAGCAATCATTTGTAATTCCGCAAATTACAGTGCTTACAGTTTTCTCAGTGTGTATTTGCGTCAATTAGCATCATTTTCATAAATAAATAATTAGATTTGTTGTACTCATTCTTCTCTGGTCTTTGAGTTATTTAATTTAAAACAATAGGTGAGCGTTTCACATTAATTAAAGTCAAGCGTGTTGATAGTAGAGTAGAGTAGAGTACTAAGTTCGCATCTATTTTTGGTTACTCTACCGTTCATTGTATTTGAAATTTTTCATAAAAATTTCATCGTCATTATTATAAAAGGTTGTTGCAACTTGCAACTTCAGTTGAACTTTTCGAATTTCACATAAACTAGCGAAAGTGGCAGCAGAAAAAGCGCCGAAATTACCTTCTTCCTTTCTTGCTGATGTAACGATTTATTTTTCGATTAAAAACTGCAAAGATTGAAAGTGAGTGAAAGATACATAAGC
>NCKV01000572.1:2460-16191 GCA_003675905.2 Leptotrombidium deliense
GTTTTACATAATTTTATAATTGTCATTTTTACACCGTAATTTTCGTGAATAAATAATCTTTTGCACAAAATTTTGGTTGCAATTGAAACTTGCAATTTCAACACTTGCTGTAGTTAATAAAAACGATTTTAATGGCAATCGCGATCATCATCAGTTATTATTTATTCATTCAACTTGCACTTTGATGTTTTGAAAGTAATTTTGAATAATTAATAATTGCTTAAATTCGCTCGATTCTTGACATCAATATTTAAAAGGATTGCAACACAGTTTGTTTGAGAAGTTGAACAGCAAAAATTTGAATTACATTTTAACGAAAATAGAGGCGATCGAGTTGACGGCTTTCAGCTGAAGTATATCATTTGAATGTTGTGAATATAGTGATATCGAATTGATTGCAATCGATTTGAGACAACAGTTCTGGCGTAGCACTTTATTCACGATTCGGTGTCTCAGCAATTTTTGGTTATTCGGTAAAGAAAAGCGAGACAACGCAACAATGCAATCATATATTGTAATATGTAATCGAAGCATGTATTGTTTCACATGAAATTTATAGTTGTTTTATGAAGATTACCGGAATTTTATTGCAACGCAAAACTGCTTTCATTCATCTTCATTACAACAGAGAAAATTACTTTTTGAAACTCCGCAAACATCAGATTCGCTGTCTGATGCCTTTACTACCAAAATGGCTGAGTTCCAAAAGTGTGTAAAACTTTCGGCTAATCATTCAAATTTGATTTTTCAAAATAAGCTACAACTTTGCAAATTCATAAAATTAGTGAAAATTCATATTCATTTTTAAAATTTGTTCGAAATTTAATTCAAGTTAGCTATTAGCCATTAGCCATTAAAATCTTTGAATTTTTCAAGTTTCACCTATTTTTGATGAAACTGCTTTTCTAAAATTTCGCAATCTTCAACACTACACTATTCTAGTGTAGAATAAAAATAACTTAATATGAAAACATGGCACGACACAAAAAATGTTGCACAATAAGTTAGTTATATACTGAAAAAGTGACAAGAATTATATTAAAACAATGCTTATGAAACATGTTAGACTTGCAGCAGATATAGCAACATTTGAACTTTATAGTTTCGTTTCCATAAAGTTTTGCTAAAATCAGCATTAAAGACCAGTTAATCTCCAGTAGAACGTGATGGATGATTTTTTGAGTGCAGTGTTCATTTTCGGCTTTCTCTGTTTCACTCTCAGGTGTAAGTAACAAGATTTAGAATGTTCACCAAAGCCTAATTCGCTGTCCGAAACTGTGAGCTGATCACAACAACAGTTTCCGCTTCCATTACAATCAATTAATTGTAAGACTTCAATGATCGAAATTTCATTTATTGATTGATTCAACGTTATCACCAAAATCATAAGAATCACTTCAAAATGTTCACTGATGAAAGTTGATGTGAAGCTATTTCAACTAATGCGACTAAATAAGCTGAAAATGAACAATTAATTTTCACTTGTAATTGTGTTTGTGTAGTTTGGAACACTTAACATTATTGCGAATTAAAACTCGAATTTCATTTTCATAATTGACATTTGAAATAAGAATGATAATCGAAAATTGAAATGAGATTGTCTGTTTCTACAAGCATTGTATTATTAATGGAAGCAATTCGTGAATATTGCAGACAATCTGAAATGCAATCATTTGATTCATGTATCAAAAATTTAGTGATTACAAAATGCGAGTATTTTCAAAAATATCGGAAAACGAATGCAAAGAAGAATGATTGTTAGTCGTTCAAGCGAATGCAGTGTAAGTTCACTGCAGTTGTTGAGTTCTCGGAGGAAACTACAACGAATGTCCACTTTTATCAAAGCTCATGAGAAATATGGTGAATATAAGAGGTTCGCACACTTTTGGAAATGTTTTCCGTTGATTGGCATAAAGACTTGCAAAAGTAATATCGATTTCATCTGAACATTTAAGTGAACTGCGTTTCGCAGTGAAAACATTTAAAATGTTTGTTTGTAAACGTGTAATTTATATTTGCAAGGAAATTTTATTTTTCAGAGAAAATTGGACTTTATTTGTTTGCTAAGAGACTCGAAAGTTATTAAAAGGAAACGTGTGTTTACACAAATATCGAAGTCGATGTTTTCAGTGAACGCTGGTCAAGTATGAACAAGTCCCCGAAGAACTTTCACTTTTTATTTTTATTATTTTCGCATCTGTGTGTACACTTTGATCGTCACAATTTGTAAACAAATCTTGAGGTCATTATTCGTTTCTTCGTCAACCAAATCACATTTAATGAGATTTGTTTACCAGAATATTGAAAGAATAAACGTAGCAAATTTGTTGAACAAATTGTTACCTAAAATTAATGAGAAAGCACTATTTTGTCCGTTTTCATTGTATTCTTGAGGCAATTAACAATCAGAAGTTAATTAAAAGTTGTGCAATTCCTGGACAGCAAACAACTCTCTTTTCAGATAAAAAACAAGATTTGTTCACAAAGAAGAGTAATATATTTTATGTGTCCACCACTTTTATTCTTCGTTCAAAACATTTGTTTTATTTTTACGGTTCGACTTCAATTGTGTTCACCAAGCGTCCACTCGCGATTCATTCTAATTTCAATTTATTTTCTTATTCGTTTTACCCAACTTTTAAGTTGTTTAATTTTCCTTTCAATGCTTGCGAAAGAAAAATTGTATGCAATTACTACTGCATTGCCAAAATTGCTTTACAATTTTGTTATGTACAACTTTGGATAAATGTCAGTCTTTGACAGTTTTTCGACACCGGTTTAAGTCCTATGGACTAATCGCACAAAATAAAGTATTCTACTTCGTGTTGATTAGCATCAATTATTGTCGATGGGAAAAGTAATGCGATTCAATACAAATCAATTACCGTGTATTTATTTTAATAAATTTGCTCCGAAAATCATTGCTTATTAAATATTAATGATTTTCAAAGATGAACGATTCACATTATTATGTAGTTTAGTTAACCATTCAATTTTGAATATAAAGCTATATGTTTGTTGAAACTTGTAACATATAATATTCACTAAAAAGAAAAATTAACAGAACAGAGTGTAGTTATCGTGTGTTGTAGTAAATGGACCTGATGAAAAGAAAAGTTTTGCATGTCTCTCTACATATGCACGTAACGTTGTTTGGTACAAGCAAGTTCCGAATGAGAATTACAAATTAGAGACAAAAACGTTTTAGTTACATCGTTTGTTGTATTTTTCATTCATTTTAGACTTTAATAATTAACTGTTAAACGCAAATTGAAATTGAACTTTATTGCAAATGCAAATACTCTTTATTGGATCTAATAGTTGCTTGCAAAATTGAATAGAAAATGAAATTGATGACAACAATGATTGTATATACAATGGTAGTAGTAGCTAATTTTGTAAAAACAAAGTTCAGCTTTAAAGCCAAAAAGTAAAGAGTGGTCGAGGTCCGAATCAGGTCTATTTATCGAGCAGAGACTATCAAATAAATGAGTCTAGAATCATAGAGAATATGAGCGAACTTAAAGCACACTTGACTGCACTACAAACGTGTATCGAAAAGCGAACAGCGCAGAGAGGAGTTTGCAGTGAACAGTGATTGTCGATGGTTTTAGACAGGGAGAAGTGAATGTATTCTCAATCAATTAAGTGAATGTACGCGTGTTTTGTGTCGAGCATTGAGTGCCACATTTTGAAATAGTTGAACGTTAAAGTACTATACTTTAAAACAAGTTTGGACTGTATTTTTGAGTTGCAAAAAGGCTGAGAATAGACGAGTGAAACATTGAAATTGTGAGTCGAAAGTGAACGGAAAGACAAAACGGGAGTATTTTTGTGCAGTGGTGTGCAATTTACAAATAATTGTGTCGAGAAAAGCGTTTTGAAAGGATGCTTGAAAAGGGTCGTAGAGATGTTTTTTAAAGCGAAATTCAGTGGCAATTTACGTTTTACGAGAAAACGAAAAGTGATGAAAAGATTCGCTTTTGTTTGAGAGAACGGAGAGGGAACAACGAGTGAACAACATTTTTGTATTTCAAATATTCGTGAAAAGCAGCGAAGAATAAAATAATTGGCGGCGAATAAAGCGCATGCTGCCCACGATAAAAAGTAAGCCTAGTTTGTGTCTCTGTTCTCGCATCTCGCATCTTCTCGTTTTTAGAGCACAACTCTTGCGCTCGCAGTGCAATAAGCACCGAAATGTGCAACGCTTTTTTGCCATTGATTATACAGCCCAACTGTTCATTGATGCTTTTGCTTCTCGTGTGACGCAGTGAAAGTTCGCTCAAAGCTTTTCGAGTGTGTAAACGATCGTTGTTCTCGGTCTTCTTTTATGTGATTCTTTATCATTTCGCGTTTCAAACTCAAAATACATAAATCTATTCACTGAATCTGCACTCAATTTATCCACCGTTTATTGACAGTATTCAGTTCTTGCAGTGTTGTCTTGTCAATAATTGATGGTAAGTGAATTGAATAAATTGAATACAAACTTCATTGCTGCCAACTAAAAGTTTGTCAATAATCATTCGAATGATTCGCTGGCGTTCGTTTTGTGCACGTTTCGCTGCAACAACACTCGATTTGACATTAATTCTCTCGAATCGTGTTCCGTCCTTCAATGTACTTGTATGTATTGCAAATACTTGGCTACTTGCATTGCCTGGACTCAACTTCACGACGGATACTCGCGCTCTTCGGTCTCTGGTCGCCGTTCATTTGCGAAGGAAATTAAAAGCTGCTCTTTTTCGCACAGGAAGCTGAACGCATCGGCAAAGTGCACTGAAACTTTAATCGTAACTTCTGTTTGCGCTTTCGACGAACAGTACTTTTGCAATTCTCACAGGAAATTTTGCAAAATATCACCTTTTTGGAACTCCAATTGAATTATTTTTGTTTCGAAATCATTTATAAATAATACGTTTAGTGAACAAAAATTGCGTTTTATTCGCAAATCAAATTTATCTGTTCGTTGTCCAAACTTTTGGGACAATTAAATTTTAATTTATGCGTAACAATGAATTCAGATAGCGAACGCAGTTCATTCGTTTTGTAATTTTTTCAATTTTGGGCGAACACTGCAACAGAACTTCTATTATATTCATTATTAGCCATTAATCATTTATATAAACTTACAGAGAAAGTTGTATAAGCGAAATACATTTTTCAAATTTGTGCTGTACGCGTGAGATTTGAAGTCGCTCTTCGGCTCTTATTTTCACTTTTTCGTAAAAAAGTATTTGTAAAAATTTCTAAAATATGGAAATGAAGATTGCTTTATTGAGAACATACATTATAGAAAATTTTATATTCTTTTTCATATTTTGTTCATTAAATGAAGAACGCTGACAACGATATATGAGACATTTCGTAACATTAATCTTTTATTTAAACTGTCTGTGAACTGCTGTTTCGAGAATGTTTTTCACGTAAAAATGGTTGTGCAGTGGAAATACAATTTGCAACAATTATTAAATGAGTCTGAAATGCTTTTCAGGAAATATGCATGAAAAGAGCGAAGAATGAGAAAAGAAAGCGTTTTGTTTCTCGACGAAACAAGTGATCGACGAGTGTTTTGTGTTCTGCCCTAGCGAACATAATGCAATCAAATTCATTTGACAGACATTTACGAGTTGTAGTAGCGCTCTTAATTATAATCTAAATACATTTACACTTTTTTAAATTCTTCGATTCACAGATTTCGAAAAAGAGAATCGGTTTTAAAAACATTCACATTTCAAACACACATCGGAATCATTTTTGTTTGTTTTGTTTTTGAGTAAAATGTTGAGCGAGAATACATTATTCAACTCTTTTCACAATTGAAGATGAATTTGAAAATTTTATGTAAATTGCATTTTTTCATATTCCTGTTTTATGATAAGTGTGATCTTTGTTTGCAGATTAAATGTTAGCCGTCTTGCAGAAATTTTGTCGACGACAGTCGAGTAGCGCGACGTTTGGTTCCATGCTGGTTCGAGATGAAGTTTTAATTAAGAAACATTTCAAATATGTTTTCTTTTTCGGTGAACATTTGAAAATTGGTTAACAAGTCTCGAGAATTCGTTGAATACATGAATATTTTGTTGTATTCAAAAGACGAAATAAGAAAATTCAATAACCGCCGCACTCATAAATTATTTTTGATGTATCACTTATTTTTATGGAAGCAAAAAGTAAAATGTTTTTGCTGAGTTGAATAAGCGAAATTTTATTTTTAAAGCTGCCGTTTGAATTTCTTGAGGGACACTTACGATTTGCATACTACTCTTTGTTTCTTCTCTCTGTTGAAAAGAGAAAAATTTAAAACGAGACGATCTGTTCTCGTAACTCGTGAAATTCGGCGATCACATATTTTTCATATTTTAAATTCAAATTACAGCTTTCAACAAAAAGTGACTCTCGAGTAATTCTCGAGTACCTCAGTTCTCAAGAAAACGTTCGGACGTTTCTTTCTTTTCGACGGTTGCATTGATTTGCAATGTTCTTTTTGAGAGTAAAACGCAACGATCACAACACACTCGCCATTTGTAATAATAAGTGTATTCGAAGTAGAATTGTGCGTTAGGACGTTAACCAGAATTGTTCACTAGCAGAAACAGCAACTGTTTTCTGTCTCGGATAAAATCAGTAGAAAGCAGTTTCGGGTCAAACGCAGTCAATGAGATTATCGGCAGTGTTCGTTACTTTTACACAAAAGTTAAATTGATAAATGTACCTTTAAAAGTAATTATGACGCTTCACTTTAGTCACATATAAGTATTGATGTGTTTGTGCACCGAAATGGAACGCATGCATCTGGACGAACACAAAAGATTTGATTGTCGAACAATGTCCGCTAAGATGAGACAACTCGTTATGCGACGTCTGAAAGTCGTCTAAAAGGAGAAAATTCGACAATGAAATGCTTACAAAATTGTTTATTCTCCACTCGATTTGCATATTAAAGCATATCTATTTTCAATGTGCAATAAATTGAGTGCCTTTGTTATTGTTGTTGATAATTGCAACGATAAAAACGCGAAAAGCGTAAACATTTTGTTGCAATAATGTGGTTGAAACGGTTGAATTCATTGTCCGAATATTCATCGCTGAATTTGTAATGTTTTCAATTCAAATGCAACACACTTTTTTGCGTTAAAGTGTGTTCATAGAATTTAACGATAAAAGTAAATGATTAATGAGTGTGTTGTGAAGACGCAAGTTGAAGAAGGCAACTGTCGAAATTTTTCCATTTCTTGTGAGAATAAGTACTTTCAACTCTTTTGGGAACTCGATGTTAGACTGCATATTTTGCAAAGGATAAAAGGTGTCCAAAAAAGCTTTTGAGCAACATCTTATTCTCGCGAATATTCAGCGAATGTTCGCGATTCGCGCTACGAATTCATCTTTCGTTTAAATGTTGACACACAGCAGTGCAACAACAAACAAAAGAAGAGTAACTGTTACTTGCAATTCGTTTCCGCGTCAGAACACACTGCGAGCGCACAATTCGATTGCTTTTGCTTTTCTTTCTTGGTCGTCCGTAATTGATTATTGAATTTAAATTTTACAGAAATGTTGAGACGAGTGGTCGTTGCATGCAATGCTTCACTGCTGACAAACGTGATCGTGTTTCTGGCGGTTCCACAGAAGCGGCTGTTTGTTTCTACATTCGATGGTAAGTCTTTGTGATTGCGACCAATTGCGTCTGCTTGCTCCTCTGTCTTCCCTTTGTTTGCTTTGCATAATAAAGCGGAAAAAGAAGCCTATTTATTTTATTGCTTTTCTTGCGTTTTTTCGACAAATTTGTTTATATATCCTCACTCAGGTATTCTATGCCAATTCAATGCTTATTCTATCGATATTCGCTGCACTCGATGAACACGCAAAACGAACTTTGCTCTTCAATGCGGTCTTTGCACTAATTCAACGTCTTCAGACAATCAAATGAATGCCAACGTTTCGCACTAATTTGCAATCACTGCATTTCTGTTTACCGCGAAAACAATTTATCGGTCTTTTCAAATGCAATATGGACATCGATTTTGCTTCAATTCCTGATTTTCTCATTGAAAACAAATAAAGATGCAAACGAAGCAAGAGAGGAGATGTGATGCGATCGTTTGTTTCAAATGTTTGCCATTTTATTGAAATTTACTTGCAAAGAGAAAATGAAGCAAAAAAGCAACGAATGTGTGTCTTGTAACCGCTTCCGAGCAAATTATTAAACGTTGATTCAAAAATCGATCCGCGAATCCGCAGTCAAATAATGCCGAATGTTTTTGCAGTTTATCGCGATTTACGAAAAAAATTGAACGTCACTTTTGTTATAACTCGTCGTTCTTTAAGAGCTTCATTCGTTTGCGTTGTATCCAGCCTTTTTCGAGTACTTTACAACTATTCTTTTAAAGAGTTGTTCAATGCTTAGTTCAAATATTCGGCATTACTTATGTAATTGCATTATAAGTCGCATTTCATTTGAGTGCACGCACTCCATTGCTATGCATTTTAGCATTCAAATTTTTACTTTCACTTTCATTCACTGCGATATATTAAATTGCAAACTGAAAAAGAAGTCTATTTTTTTTATCACAGAAGCTTTATTTCAAGCTCAATTAATTTATTTGAATACAATCAAAGTTGCAATTTGCACGAATCTGCAGCAAATTGCGATTTGATAAATAAATCAATTGTTAATTACATTTTAATGGTCAGCGAAGTGTAATTTGATTAAATTAAATATAATGTCTGGAATGTAGACAGTCGGACGAGTCACACAGCGCTGGTCGGTGGAGAGGTGAATCTTCCTTGCAACACAACCAGACCGACGCCTGACGACGCGATATCACTAATTTTCTGGTACAAAGGAGACTCGACCGGAGCTCCGATTTACAGTGTCGATTCTCGCAACTCGAATCACATCGAAACGGCGAAACACTTTCAGACAGAGTCGCTCAGAGGTCGTGTCGCATTCAACATATCCGTCCAAATGTCTTTTTTGACAATCGCAAATATAAAAGAAGAGGACGCTGGAGAGTATCGCTGTCGGGTCGATTTCCGCTGGGCGCGCACCATAAACACCGTTGTTATACTGGACATCATTGGTGAGCAGACAATCATTCTTGCACTTCTTTATTACACAACGTTCACATAATTGAACAGTCACGTCGCTGATTATGATTATTATTTAACCTAAAATGCAGCGGTTAATGAGATGCAAACATGCAATTAATTATGCAAAATTGCTCGTCAAACGTTGAGCAAAAGTTGAGCTGCTTTTAATATGCGTATTGTTTGTCTCTCAATTTAAGTTCGATGCAAACTGTGACCAGACAGACGGCATATTTGACTCGGTCAATTTCCACTGGTAAATTTGATTTTTAGACACAGCGAGTGATCTGTTATTGAATTTCTGGCGATTGTTGGCTGTCACGCATCGCATTCCTGTGCACTGTTCTGAAAAATGGTAGAAACAAGAAAAGCTTTTTATTGACTTTATTGCTACTGATGTAAATTACAATTAACTGCGATGTTCACTGATGAAGTTATGTGTTATTGTTACTTTTGTTCGCTCTCTTGAGACGTATTTCTCGATTGCCGTCGAGTACACGAAAAATTAATTTTGATTAAGCTTTACGGGAAAAGTGATTCGCAATTCGCCATTTGCTGCTTTCAGCGATTGTTTCGACAACGCAAACACTTTCCGCAATCAATGCAATTGTTCTCTCATTTCTTTCGACCATTTGCTGTCCGAACGCATCCAATTTGTTTCCAAAAATTGCTCGTTGCGAAACTGTTTTAAAATATATATTCACTTCACAAATGTATTACTGTTACAGAATATGACTTCACCGAAATTCGAGTCTCGGCCATTTTCTTCATTTTATAGCTCTTTATTCTTTTCCATCTCTTCGTAATGTTTGCAGTTTCAGCTGCTTTCGCTTTGTTATTCACAACTCATTTTTGGTTTTTACTATTTTTAAAATTTCGTTTTCAAGCGTAAAATTGTACACAACAAATGGTACTTCTGTTATTGACTTGTGTGTAACATTTTTCACTAGACTTCAGTTGCTTTCGAATACACTGTACAACTGTATTCACTTACAACTTAAAACACAACACTTCATTGACTGATCGTTTGCTCGAGTGAAACATAACGTTTCCTGAGTATTCATGATCGTGATCGTCTCTTAAATCGACAGCACTTATAATTATCATTTTCACACATTCGCGACTGTTGCAATCGAATTGCTTCGTAAACGAGAAACCATTTAATGTCATTAAAACTTTTTTAATTTTTTCTTTTTTATCTTCTTTCGGCAAAAAGTGCGTTTTTAGAGAAAAACGCTCATTTTTTCAAGGAAACATAGAAAATATAAATTACAGTCAGACCGTCGGATCCTTCTCGAAATATTGTGAACTGTTTGTAGTCGTTGTTTGCGAAGATTCATCGTTTTTAAAAGATGCTATACTTTTAAAAGCAAAACAAAAGTTTTTCATTCTTTGAAAGCAACTTTTAAGATGGAAGGTTTCGCAGAGATTCATATTCAATGTTTGCGAGACGGACAGAAAACAATTATTCGTTTGTAACGCGGAAAGAGAAGAGAAAGGGTTGCAAAAGAAAGCAAAGTAAAGTAAAGTACATATATATGAACGATGTGACTGCGAATGCCGAGAATTTATTGCAATCGCTATCGACGACACATTCCGCTGCAGTTGCAGCGATCAGTTGAGAAACAGCAGAATTGCACGTTACCGTTACAAGAGTCACCCTTACAGTGTGAAACTTTCATTTTTAATTAATGAATGCCACACTTTTATTAATCGTCCGAAGAGTGCAAAGATAAAAGACATAAGAAAGTAACCCTTTCGTCGAGCTTCGTTGACAATCACTGAAATCGGTTAATCTTGCTGCTGATGGAAACTGCCGAACTTTTTCTTCTCTCAATTCATTGCGACCAATTCCCGTATAAAGGTGTCTATTTGTGTCTCTTTCAGGAATATGTGTCAAAAACGCGAAACATTCAAACGAAACACTGCGACAGCTCGGAATTTGTTGTGTTATTGAATGCGAACAAAAGCATAAATTGACACATCGCTTTCTGTAGCCTTTCATTATTTGCAAAGATTGACGCTTCTTTATGAACACTGAAATAACTCTCAGTTTGAATCTCGATCTTTTTTTCGCCTTTTTTGTTTGCCGACATTTTTTAATGTGATTTCAGGCAATAAATAGAACTAGACGCTTACTTTTCCGTAAAATGTATATTCAATGCATTTATCAGAGCTGTCTTCTCATTGTTGAGCAAGACAAGTATGACCACTGCTATTTATTACATTTTCCGTTTTATCACACACACTTCAACTGCATGATAGTTCTCCACACTTTAGAGTAATGTAATTGAGAAATTATATAAAACATAATCGATCCATTTTACAAACAAGATTATAGCTGTCAGATTTTGTTCTAATTCAACTGCATGTTACATTTGCGAAACATAATTTTGCTTTCGGTTTCGCATTATTTATAACAATTGTTTTCACAGTGAACTACAATCTCGCCATTTCTTATATCTTCAAAATGCAGATCTTTCTCATTTAACAGCGAAAGTGCTCAACAGTCTTATCTCACTTCTTTCAAAATATGAATTAATGAGCGAAACTTCTTTGTAATCAACTGGCAACTTTCATTTATCAAAACTACAATTATTCTTCATTCAAAAATTAACTTTGCAACACTTTTCAACTTTGCATGCTGAACAGTGAATATACATGAATGTACTGTAGAAAATGTTTCGCTGAAAAAATAATTGAAATTGAATCAATTACACAGTATTTGCTCAGTGAAACATTGTTATTCTGGTGCCCATAATGTACGACATTACGTGTTGGAGAAATGTTGCAAATGTACTAAATCAACGATGCATTCGATGAAAGCGATTTTAATTGAGATTTTGAAAAGTAAATAAAAGTGAAATAATAAATGTTTGAATGCATTACGGATGATTCGTTGAGCGAATTACGAGTCGAATGAATGTTCACAGTTTAAAGGCAAAGAAAAGTTCCGAAAGAACGAAGCAAATACAGTCTCGTATAAATAATTGTGCATTCATCTTTTTGGAATGTTTCTTCTAAATTTTCATGAAATTGTTGGTGTTTCAACTGTACTTGTGTATATTCCTTATTCTTGTCTTCTGCACACCAGAAATGTGATTCAAAATTGGAAGAAAGTTTCTTAAAAAAATAAAACTGCAAAAAACGTTGTTTCCGAAATGTAATTTAAAAATACTTATGAAATGCTTCTTTGCAATCGATTTGCAAAGGAATCTTTCGGATTCGCTCTTCTATGAAAATACACATAATTGCGACTTATTCGATGCTTACGAATTTCTTTCGGTTTCGTTGACCGTAAATGTGACGCAGTGAATTGTGAATACTGATTCGCATCGCTGTTTTGTAACTAATTTTCGCGGTGAACACACAGCGCTTGTAAACACTTCGATTAACAGTCGGATAATCAATAAAACATACAGCATTTAACGTAAACGCATTCACAGATATGTGTGCACACAACTTTTGTTCACCAACAATCACTGTGAATGGCGTGCTTACAGTAATTGTCACTGTTTCTTTTCAGCACAAATCTCGCAGTTTTGCAATCATATAAAAGCATTTAAGACAGCGGAAGTGCAACATTTCTCATCACTCGCAATGAATAAATTGTGAAAGTTAAGTTAATGTCTGAAATGGGAAATCGTTTAAATTTGTAAATTCAATGTATCGATTTGAAAGTTTGTGAGCCTTTTGTGTGAGCTGCAAAATGCAACGATTGTGCACAGTCTGAATTCGCAATGAAAAATCAATATTTTTAAGTGTATCTCTTTACGAAAGCGAAACTAATTTAATAAGTCTATCATTTTCGGCGTTCGACTTGAAAAAACGTCAAGGATGTTCGATATATGATTTTTTTGGTTTACAAGTTGTCGTTTGAAGAACAGTCATTTCTTATAAAACCAGTCACAACTGTCATCTATGTAATTCAACTCTTTCCCGAAATCGTTTGCATTTGAAAGTCAACAATGTGATTTCAATGTTTCGTTTCAATGCTTCGTTAACTTGAAAGTTTGTTGTAAAAAAATGTAATTTCGATTTGATTTCGAATAGATGCGTTTCACAAACAAAGAAAGAATTTGTGAAAACATCAGACGCTAAATTTTGGTTTGTAAATTCAGAGATCAAATGTAATGCGAACGTCGGTTTTACTTTAATGTCCGAATGCTCGGAATGCGAATTCAATGTATTATTAAACGCAGTGAAAAGCAGTAAAAAGCAGCGTTCGGAACTCAATGATTGTTCTGTTGTGCGAATAAAGAATCGCTTAAATATCCGATAACTCAAAAATTATTCGAAAAAAAGTTTTCTAGAATAAGAATTTATCCCCAGTGAAGTTTAAATAATAAATGGAAAACCACCAGAATGGACACTTTTACGTTTTCATTGGCAGTCTTTTGTGCTAAATTTTTTTGCAAGAAATCTCTTGTTTCCAAAAATAGTGCATTTGTTGTGATCGAAGTTTCTGTGAGACTGAGACACTGATTTACTTTCACTTGAATTGAGAACATAAAACAAAGCAATTGTTTCGTCGAACACAATAAGCAATGCACAACAAGTGTTCAATGAATGTGTCGCTTTCAAACGAAACGCAATAATTGACACACGTTGTGAATACGTAAATCACACAATAACAAAAAA
>NCKV01000573.1:0-12637 GCA_003675905.2 Leptotrombidium deliense
CATTCACAGTTACTCTGAAAAATAATTTTCGTTTTGAAGGCAAGTTTGCAACACAAGTGTCGCAGCGACGCAACTCACAATGACATAGACTGACACCAGAAAGTTTGCGTTAGTAGTGAACATTTAATTGAACATTGCAAACATAGGGCACTGAATTGGCGCAAAGAACGTTCACGACGAACATGCCTTTAATTAATTTTAAATGAAATTAGAGAGCAAAGAGCAGATGCATTGTTTGTTCGCATTTTCGGAAACAATTGCTTCGGTGTTGGGAGTCGAGTGAGTCGAGGGTGTTCGACTCACTGTTCGTTGGGTCTGCGATGTTTGTGATCGTTGAGGGAAATCGAAAACCCTTTTGAATGGTTCGCAAAAGGCCTGCGGTCAGAAGAGAAAAGTGCCCGTTCGCAGAGCATTCGGACCTCCCTGAGCTAAAAGGCGGTACAAATTTCATTCTTCGAGGGATGGGCAACACTAAAGGTGTCGGAGGTTTGCTGTGATCAAACTATTCGTTCTGTTCGCAAGATTCGTTTCACAGATCGGCGAGTATTGATGTCGAGTATCGAACTTAGAATCCAACTGAGTTATGTCTTCTGAACAACCATTCGGCGATTAATTACGAGTCTTTGGCGCTGTGCAACTCTAAATTTCTCGTATTAAATGACAGTTGTAAAGTAAATGTTGTGTGTTCTTTTCTTTTGTGTTGAGTTTACGTGTTACGTTTAATTGTGATGCTTATAGAGTCTGTGCACTGCAAATAAACTTCTGCACGGATCTATAAACACGGCTTCACTTTCGAGATAACAGTGCTGCGATTGCAACTCATTCACTGATCTCTGCGACTACCTTTGCTTGTCACAACGACCATCACAGACACTCAGCTCGGTTGTTCAATTCATTCTTCGCTTCTCTGTTGGCGCGCGCGAACCATCAATGCAACACTCGTCAACAGTTGAACAGTGATCGTTTTCTGCTTTCAAATATACTAATTTCGACTTCTAATTCTGTGATTTGTTTTCCACAAAACGCCCGTCGACTTAAGAAGCCTGTAATTTTTGTGTCATTAAACGTACAAATTGTTGTTATCTCCGCAAAGTTTCTAAAAGCAGTGTAAAGTGTCAGTTTCACTTTTGTGCGCTGTTCGTTCGCAAGTTGCAACTGCAATGAACAGCATTCGATTGTTTCGCAGTACAATGAAAGTGTTGCGAGTCTTGCAAGTGATGCTTTTCATCGCGTTTATCAAGAAATGGTCTTCGAGTGAAGCATCTATTCTCCGGATGCGTTCCTCCGATCTTTTGTCAGCTTCGCTTCCAGTGGATCCTTGCTACGACGAATTCGGTAATCCGCGACGTTGCATTCCGAGTTTCGTGAACGCTGCATTCAACAAAGACGTAAAGGTAAACGATTTACAGTAATTCACAAGCTTATTAATCATTATTCGCATTGAATTCAATTCTTTGCTTGCGTGTCTCGCAAATAACAAATTTATTATTTATTACATTCTCTTTTATCGCGTCGAAACGTGCGAATATAATTCAAGTTCAAAGTTGTCACATAGTTTCATGTATCTATTGATCAGATCAGTGAACGTTTTGAAACAATTTTTTGTTGAACGCTCGTAAAGCAGACGCTAACATTTGTGTATCTTTATGCATTCAATTTTACAACACTTTTAAACGATAAAATCAAACTTTTCTTTTCCAATTTATTTGAACAGTAAAATATGAGCCTCAAAACGGTTAAAATGAGAGTTTGTTGCGAGTGAAACATCAGATATTGAGTCGAGTTTAATTAAAGTTGAAGGCTGTGCATTTAAAGTTGTGATGATTCAATCATTGACTAAATGGAATCTTATTTATAATTCATTGTAATTCATAGTAATTCGTGTCTCATTTGATTGTTGGCCATTAAATATCCAAATGTGTGCACGATTTTTGCGAGCACTTTACAAATTAGTTAGAAACGCACTAAAAAAGCAATTTCGAGCAGACATGATTTATGTGTGCAAAAACAGCAGTAAAAGTAAATTTTAAATGAAAGGTTTCGAGTGAATGTGGATCATTTGCTTCACGATACTGCATTTCTTCGACCGACGAAAAGGGAGAAACGATTCACAATTGCCACATTTGCGATAAGTCGAATCCGAAGCTGAGACATCCTTCTGCGTACCTCACAGACCTGAACAATCCAAATAACGTAACCTGCTGGGTTTCAGAACCATTCACGTCCGAAGCCGAAAACGTTACGTTAACGTTGAGTTTAGGCAAAAAATACGAGTTAACTTACATCAGTCTGCAGTTCTGCTCAAAAAAGCCCGATTCGATGGCTATCTTTAAGTCTATGGACTACGGAGATACTTGGCATCCATTTCAGTACTATTCTTCGCAGTGTCGCAAAGTTTTTGGTCGACAAAACAGAGCCACCATAACTAAAGGTAACCTTTAATCCATCGATTCAACGTGTTTTTCGAGACGTGAGCAAACATTTCTTTCAAAGTTCTTTGCGTTTTCTGTTTGTTTGAAATGCCAAAATAGCCATCAATTGAAATAAGTGGAACAGTGAGCACTGTAAAGATGCATCTTTCAAGTATTTGACAAAAAATTAGAACTCACCCAAAAATTGCTTTTCTCGAAACGAATGCAAGTGCAATAAAGTGAAAGTAATTGAATTTATTTCAGCGAACGAACAAGAACCGCTGTGTACAGATTCGAACTCGGATCCAACTCCTGGTGGTCGCATTGCGTTCAGTACTTTGGAAGGGAGACCTTCGGCATACGATTTCGACAACAGTCCAGTGCTACAGGACTGGGTCACTGCCACCGACATAAAGATAGCGTTTACCAGGTAAGTAATGTTTGAGTGGTGCTTGTCGAGAAAAATGGCTCCCAGTAAAGTTAGCGTTGGTAAGGCCGTTCCCCACTCCCCATCGATTGATTTGAAAATTTTTGGGGAGAATCCGCGTAACTTTAATATACTTTAAGGATGAATGCGTTGCCGCCGCGTCCACAATTGGAAACAAACACTTTGGGTGGTGATTTTGGTGTAGGAGGCGAAGAAGGCGACGACCTGCTTGAGTACAATAATGACACAGATACCAGCAATCTTCTTATGGCCGATTACAAGCCTGACAACAGTTACTTCTATGCTGTCTCTGATTTTTCTGTGGGTGGACGATGCAAATGCAACGGTCACGCTTCGAGGTACGGTGCCGCACTTGTGTCCATCAGACACGCGACGTTTCATTTTATTCGCGATAAGCAGCTTTAAACGCGAATAAGATGAATGAAAACAAATCGCTCCAATAAAAAGCAACGCTTTCAGTTCGATAGATTCGGGCTTTTAATCTCAATTAGTCTCATCATTTATTTTAATTACATTTTATGGTCTCTAATCGTTGCTCAAACGCTACACGCAAGCAACTAAACCCTTGTTAATTAATGCGAAGCATATTTCAATTTCTGTGTGAACACCAGTTACGCAATGCAATCTCTGAAAACGGTGCACGAGTTGCAATCGTTAAAAAGTAATTTAAAAGGAAAATATTAACATCTAAGTTTTTCGGAAGGCGTGGCGCACTTTTGTTTTGTTAATTTTCAAGATTCATTTATTCGAGCAATTTATATGAAAATTTGCAGACTGTGAATGAGTGCAATAATCGATGTAACGTTCAATTCACAATTCACAGGTGCGTTCACAACAAAAAGGGACAATTGGTGTGCGACTGCAAGCACAACACGGCTGGTCGCGACTGCGAAAAATGTAAACAGTTCCATTTCGACAAACCGTGGGGCCGCGCGACCGCTCACGACGCCCATGAGTGCAAACGTAAGTCACATCGCCGTAGCTTTGATTTATTCGCGACCGTTACTTGTGCGATCGAAAACATTGCCTCAACTGTGAAAACAGCGAAAAGACGAAAAGTATTGCAATTTTTGCGTTAAAAAATTAATGACTTTTCGCCGAAAGCATCGAGAACGATAATCGATGAATAAAGTCTGCGTGTGCGGCGAAACAGCGTTGCAATAGTTGTACACTCTGTACACTCTTTGCTCTTCTCTTGTGTTCAACACGCAAACAAGAGACTGACTCCACTTTGTTAAACTCAGCCTCCACTGTGTTCACTGGATTCATGTCTCAGTGGCCATTCATTTTTTATGTGAAATGCCAAAGATCCGCTTTTATTCCGTTTTTCAGGCAATTTTCTGGTACTTCTTATCTTAATTACAAATGAAGCGCCCGAAGACCACAAACGATGATGAAATGTTGCACCGATTGTGTCGCACTTTTCTTCATCTTTGCAATCCGCGTTTAAATAACTTTTCTGCTCTTTATCTTTCGAACAGCGATCGACAAGAAATGCAGTTTAAATGTGCTTTCGAAGGAAATACAGTGACATTCGCAAAAAGTCGGATAGCAAAGGGTTTTAAAAACGTGAGATCACAAAAGAGAGGAAACAGTGAAAGTCAAGGAAACACTAATTTATGTTCTATAATCGTGTATCACTTGGTTATGCATTTAAAGTTACTCAGCGAACAATATTGCGCCACATTTATTGAAGCAAATGTGATCTCTGAATTAATTTATAGTTCTTTGTTAAATTTGTTGGAAAAGTGTAGCGAACAGTTCGCAGAAACGAAACGAAACGTTGAATGAAACGAAAGCAATAGAAATAAATAAAGTTTGCGAACAAGTGAAGCTGAATTTGAAAATTTTCAAACTGGGCTTTCAAATGGGTCCTCGGTTTGCGATCCAAATTTATTTCACTAATAAAATGTTACCGTTCAACGATTTCAATTTGACTCACAATCGATTTGAGTTAAAACAATGTTTGCGTACAAACAGACATCAATGAAGTCTAGACTTTGCTTATGATTCGTAGAAATATGGTAAATGTTTAATGTGCGAAATGCACAAAAGTGATGACTGCTGTAATCAAGAAAGTGTCGTCACATATTAGCACATTTTACGCATACGTTTACGATAAGCGTCGAAAGTGAATTATTGCCTGCAAAATAAGCAGTAATCACTCATTGCGATGAAAATAATTCATTTGCGAAATATGCGCCCAGAATTTTGGAGAAAACAGTGCTAAACGAAGCGTTCATTGTTGTCGGAAAGCGTAAAGAAAAGTTTGAGGCAATGCTGACGATACGTTCACAATAGAAGTTTGCAAACTTGATGAGATTTGAACGGAAATCGCGGAGGAGAAGACATTAATGACTTAAATGGCATCGAGTCCCTGCAGACATGAACTCGATTGCATTCACCCTGTTATCGGAGGCACGCAGTCTGCAATATTACCGTTCTCATCACTTTAAGGTTAAACTGTCGGTTGTAAATAAAGATTCGATAATCGCCAAAATATTTTAGAAGTGCTCACTAAAGCTGAACACTTGGATCGCAACTGTGGCACAATCGAATTTTGTCGCGCACTCAAATCGCATTAACATTCTTCACACATTTCTTCATTGAAAATAAAAGTGTAAATAGTTTTATTGTATTGCTGTCAGTTTTAAAACGATGCAATATTGAAAGAATCACTCGAAAGGCAATCACTCTTCGGCCATCTGTTGAATCGGTCCAAATTGCCTGATTGCAGCGAACATTGACAGAGGAGTGATTGTTAGCTATCGTCGGCCTCTATTGATTATTGGTGCATATTAATTGCATTCATCGCTGTTTTGCCACTTAAAATGAGTTGAGAACAATGCTTTTAAGTGTTCAGTATGTACAGTGAGCAGCAAGATAAAAGCGAATTGTTTTCTTGCCTCGGGTTATGTTAGAATGATACAAGTGTTTGCAGGTGTTTACTCGCAAGCTTTTACAACAGTGTTAAAGACAAAAGCAGTGAAAGTGAATCTCGGCTCATTTATGCACCATTTGTGTTCACTTTCATCACTTTCGTCGAAATTCGTGTTGACAGCATTCATTCGCTTCATTTTCCATTTATTTGCTTTTCTCGAATCACGAAAGAATTTTGTCCATTTTTTATGGACACTACTGAAACGGAGACTCTGGTCGCAAAGCACAACAAATATTTGAGCGATGCGAAACGTTAGCTGAGAATTACCGACGAACTGTTCGCAAAAAGCAAAGAATGAGAGAGAATGAGAAATATTGGTCGAAAACGGAGTCGTGTTCTTTTGTGAACCGCATTTAAAGCGTAAATGCTTCGCGAACAAAAGAAGTATGCGAGCTTTGAAACAATTTTTTGAAAAATATCCGTTCTGTGCGAGAAGAATGTCTGCTGGACGATAACAGAATTGTTGAATACAATTGTTGAATTCATATTTTGCGCTTTTCATGTGATTATGCAAACAGATTTGCTTCCGAATTGAACAATTAACGATGTAACAAAGTATGCGCTGAGAGACCGCAACAGCAGTAAAAGTGAAATTGATGCGAATGAAAGCACATTTGGTTCGCGAATCGCGATGAAACCGCAACGCAGTTAAAGCTAATTGATGAGTATTGACTTCTTTCAGAATGTAATTGCAATCTTCACGCTCGCCGCTGTCGTTTCAATATGGAACTGTTCAAACTATCTGGACGCAAAAGTGGAGGAGTTTGTCTCAAGTGTCGACACAACACTGCAGGCAGTCACTGCCATTACTGCAAAGAGGGCTACTTTCGGGACCACACAAAACCGATTACTCATCGAAAAGTCTGTAAACGTAAGAAAAATGAAACCATTTGCAAATAATATGGAAAAGTGATGAACGCTTTTTGCAGCATGTGAATGTCATCCAATCGGAGCGTCGGGACGCATCTGCAATCAGACTACAGGACAATGTCCATGCAAAGATGGAGTGACGGGTTTAACATGCAATCGATGTTCAAAAGGATACCAACAAACTCGATCTCCAATCGCCCCTTGCATAAGTAAACACTGTGACCATTAGGATGTAATTGTGACGATGTTTTTTTGCAGAAATGGTGTTGTCTTCGAAAGATGACCCAGCAGATCAACAATTTAACACATGCAATCGAGTCCGGCGCTAAACAAGAAACAACTCCGAAAACTCAATTTTTATATATTTAAAAATGTATTCGCAGTCATTGAATATGTACTGTGTGCGTGTGTGTGTTTATTTCTACTTTTGCAACTAAATTTCACTAAAAGTCGCATCGATTGCGCTAACTGTGAAATGCAGACGAGTTCGCCATCTTTTGTGCCAAAATGCAACTAAAGTAAGAGCAGCGCGAAATGTGGCACAATTCGTGTAGAAATCGATGTAAACATAGTTTTTGCGTAACTGTTTGTACGCTTGTATTTATAGAGACTCGATTCGTGGTCACAGTTTCTTTTCGAAACGAACTCACGAATTTGCACCACATTTTCGCCGTTTTTTAATTTCTTGTCGTTTTTGACACGAAGGCGTATTCGAGAATTTATATCACTTTACTGAACATATCGACGGTGCGACGCCGACTATGAAATTTAGTACACTTTACATTAGTAAATAGAACATAGAATTTAAATGACGAGTATTAAAATATTGTTCACTTAAATTTTGCAACATATTCGTTCAAAGCTTTTTAATTTATCACGAAAAGTGAAAGTAAAGTTTGTGAAAAACAAGAATCGTTCTAAATTTGCAGCAATAAAGAAGCGCATGTTCTTATCGGCCGAGAAGAGTGCATTCGATCACGGATTATGTTTGCAGTCTGTTTAAGTTATCTGCGAAATGTGCACCGAGTTCCACTGACGACGACACTCTTCTATTCGCTTTTCTGACCGCTTCGTAATTGTTTCCTGCATTCATTGTAAATATGCAGCCTTTCAGCGTCGCTTTCGGTAAGTTTTTCTCTTAATTTACGCGAATCACGTAAATCGCGACTCGCAATTAATTCGCGTTTAATGATCGTTCGTAAATAAGACAGGATAAATGAAAATGCGATGTGAAGACAAGTGAATGCGATTTGTTTCTTTGCTTTATCGGCGATGCAAACATTAAACGCAGTGTAACCTCGTTTCTAGTTTCTCGAGAATCAATTCACTGGCGTCGAAACTACGAATAAAGTTACAAGTTACTGAACATAACAAATACTTGCGAATATAACGAGTTCGGTCATTTTTCAATCTTTGCGTGAAAATATTTTTTAAATGAATTTATTGAACTTCACTCGTTTGCAATTGAATACAATGCAATTGCAATGTTTATTGCGCTCTTCAAAAACATCACAGGTATTCGCAGTAACTTATTCTTTCATTTAAGTGCTTCAACACAAAACCCTTTTAACGTATTGTGAGAATTTCAAGAATTATGTGCGAATAATGCTTTCAATGAAAGATAACAGTGGCCATTGATACAATGGAAAGATATTGTGTGATGTTGGCGTTTAAATTTATTCTTTATTGCAATTGAAGCCTGCAATCGTTCTAAGTTTGAGATGCTGATTTTGATTCGAATCGAATTTCTTTTGCAGGGCTTATGGTCTCTTTTGCTTTTTGGATTCTCGTCAGCACTGAAAACGAATGTTTGTGTATGTTTAACCATCAATTCATTGCTTGTTTTGTTGTTAGAACATTATTTCGCTTACATTTAGCACAAAGAACGTAAATTTTCATGCAATTAATGTTAGAAGTTGTAGAGAAGAGATGCATGAAAATAGTGCTTCAAAGTCATTACAATAAATAAATTTCATTGACAACAACGAAGGTGAAGGGAAATGTTTCACGTCTGATTCTCGATCCTTGAAACACACACATTTGTAACATCCAAATTACAGTTTTGCTTATCATGCGATCGCTAACTTTAAATATACTTTTACTATGTTTAAAATAACGTCGACATATAAAAAAGCGAACTTTAAACTCATCTTTATTTTGAATGCATCACATACACAGAAAGCTATTATATTTATATATTCTAAACACACTTTTTTACAACACTCAAACGCCAAATGTGACGAAATGTAAAGATTTTTATCTTGACTTCAATTCACTAATTACTGTTATTTGAGAGAAATAAGTTTAGTTATCTTTAGACGAGACATTGATTTAACTGTGAAAAATAAAATACTTCTGAGAACGATAATAGTAAAGATGCACACAAAAGTTGATTACGTTGAAAAGTTTGATTCGATTTAGGTTCTCAGACTTTGAAAATTGAATGAAACGCTTTGAATTGCTTTCAGAATTAAGGAAAATACAGATTTAGAAAGCATGAAGGTTTTTTGCAATAAATTATACAATACGAGTGCTTCATGTCGTTGAAACACAGTTACGACTGCAGTTCTATTTACATATTATTTAAGACGTCACATTTTATGACAAACTGAAAATAAACAGAGCAGTGATTGTGAGAGAAGTGAAATCGAGCTTTCATTTGATACGTTAAATTGTTGTAATAATCTTTTTGGAACATAAAGAGATGAATTTTAGCAGAATTCGTATGTTTACTGCAATCACCGAGAAATGTTAGAAGAAACCTCGCGATACGAAATGACAAGAGAACAGAGCCTCACTGCCTGCAGTTCGATAGCAGCCTGTCTGCGATGTCACGCTTTTGTTACTGCTCGCAATTGATGACTTTCGCTGCTCCAAAAGCTGCTATTATCAAAAAAGTGTTGTAAGAAAGACGAAAGTGGGCTCCGAGAAAGATGCTTAAAAATTGATCACATCTTCTTCTCGTTGGTTCGCATAACATTTCAGAACACTTTGAGTTCTCTTTTTCTTGCATTTTTTATGAACACCGCTTTTATTAAATATGAAAAAGTTATAAAACGTTGTTACAAATGGCAGCGAATTCGCCAATCTCTTGTTACGAATGCACCTCAACGGTCGAAGATAAATGCGACGACCCGTTCAACAACACAATTCCTCCATCGATGCACCATTTCGAACCATGCGAAGGATGTTGCGTCAAAATCGTTAGACACAGAAATACACGTAAGTGAAATTCGATGAAGCTCAACTTTTGTTTATTCGAAAGCGATTAATCTGCTAGCAAAACAATACATTAGAAGAACATGTACGAGTGCATTACAAATAAATCTGTTTATGGTGGACCACGTTTGCATAGAAGAATCGAATGGCGACGGACACATGTGCTTTTGCGAATCGAATTTCTGCAATCAAACGTCAAAGTTGACTGCAAACTCGATCGCTTTAATTTCAGTGATGTTTACAATTTGGATTCACGTCAAATTCTGGCGATGAGAGTCTCTGCGGTGAAACGTTGCGATATTTTTGGAGTATGTAATAAATGCAGTGTATACAAGGAACTGAAAGCTACCTTCGAACCGTTCCTCAGTAATACCCTTAGTATACGAAAAAGTTGGCATCACTTGTCTATAGTGTTTATTACATTAAGAGACTGTGAAGTGTTTCGCAGAAAGTTTTTGTTGTGTGCACAAATGGCACGAAACATCGAAAAGACGCCAATGATAAAAATGCCTTCAATGGAACAACAAAAATGGAACGTTTCCTTTTTTCCGATTCCATTTTTCACAGAGAAAAACAATATGAATACTCGAGAGATGCGAAGTGCTTATTGCTGATGCTTCGAGTCTGGATTTGCGCTGCGTTTTCATAAAAAAATACAAATTACATTTAAAATCGCGATTCATGCATTCTTGTTATCGACAAATGCTTACAAAGCCTCTCCATCGACTGTGTATTATACATGAAACTTATGAATTATTAACGATTTAATGAGTATTCACAACGCCTTTTCCAGTAAAATTAAATTTATGATTAATTAGCCAATTTATCGTCGACTTTCTTTACTGTTAAAACACTCTGTTGCTGAAAAGTGCGTTTAAAACAATTTTCATAACGAAAATAAACTATTAATGAGTACATACAACAAATAAATGTATCGTTGTTTCTTTCTGCTTGTTTTGTCAGCAATGATTACAGCAAAAAGAAGAATGATTCGATTCGAAGCGAAGCAAAAGAGAAGCAATCTAAAATCAGTGCGAAAATGAAATCTTGCGAGCGTTCAAACAATGCAAACGTGTGATGCGTGTTTCTTGTTTCTCTGTCCACAGTTTGTTCTTCGAAAGCAATGGACATTTCGATTGTAATCGTTGTTATCGCATTGTGTCTCGCGTTCATAAGCAGTGCAATTGCGATTTACGTTGTCTGGATGATGAAAAGCATGCCTTCAGAAGGATTCGAATATAAAACGGCCAAAACTATACACACAAAAGATGCTGATATCACAAGCCACATACCAGAAGAAGTATCTACACAAACTATCAATGCTGATTCAGAAAGTATCGCTGCTGGACAGATCAACTGATAAATAGCGTCCATTGTACAACTCACTCATTTATTCTCTTCACAAACTCTTTCATTTTGCTGGCATCAACTCACAACAACTGCAATTTAACGGATACTTTGTTTATATATATCTTCGATTAGTAATTTATTAAAGTTAGTCTGCAAACTTTTCCCGTTTCAACCATAAATCGAACAAATTGGAGCACTGTGTGTTCACAAATTTCCGTTTCGTGCCTTTGAGAGAAGCAAACATTCGGTGATGTTCCATCATTAAATTCGAGAGAGTTTAACAGATGCAGTGAATTAAGTTGAATTCACAAAACAAAAGAAATGTGAAAAGAAAAAAAGAAAATAATAAAAATCAGAAGAAAGCTTTTAATAGTGATCAGTTATCAGCTGCGAGTGACACTTTCAAATTGCATTTCAATGGAAATGGGAATGAAAAAACAAATGTGTTTCACTCAAAAACTTTAAAATATTTTCATTTACTTCAAACTTATTTTTTCATTGCCATTTTCTCATTTCGAAAATGTTATACACTCGTAAATAACACTCACAAGGCACCACAAATACTAATTACATTAGCATTAGCATTAAATATACATGCCTACCTACTAACGAAGTAATTGATTCGTCAAAATTTTGCGAGTAACATTACGAATGTTTGCTACAAAATTTTCAGGTAATTTGAGAGTTGAGATGTTGCTCCATTACGCGTATTAAATCTTAAACTGCGCTTGGATCTAATAATTCGTAAGTAGCCTAAAGTTGCATCCAGATGTTGTAGTCACCTTTTTTCGAAAAGATGGTTTCATCAATCACCTTGTTTTTTGAGTAACTTAAATGAAGCAGCTGAGTAAAATATGACCAATTTTTTTATTTTATCAATTAACGAGAGAACGTTTTGAAATCAATATAATGTGTAATGATGGCACACATTTTGGATGATACATTTCGCGAACATCTTTTCACGAAAATTATCGTTTTTGCCTTCATAATTAGAGTAACATCGTTTAATCTACTTTTTATGAATGCATTCCTTCGGCTATTGTTCTCAGATCTCTTTCACTTACATTTGTACATAATGCAAAGTTTAGAGATGATTACATGCGAAATATGGTCGCATGAGTGAGAAATTTATCGCACGCTGAGTGTTGAATGCAAACATTTCGGTTTGTCTGCTGCTTCTTTTATGCCCAAATATCGTAATTTGCATTCAATCAATGAATTATTCATGAATTTGTATAAATTTGAGCATGATACGAAATAGTGTGCATTCTTTTGAGAAAACAGTTTTTTTGAAATTGCAATTTAAATCCCACTCGTTTAACGTGAAAGCGGATGCTTTAATTGCATTGTCGCTGTAATTAAAGTGTGGGTTATGCGTTTCTGTGTACACAACATTCC
>NCKV01000575.1:0-16098 GCA_003675905.2 Leptotrombidium deliense
CGTATCCAAGGACCAAACTTTTCCGTTGCCATGTCATAAAAGGCGGGGTAGTACGGTAATGTTTTTTTTTTTTGCTAATTTGTTTTCTCACACTAATTAATCGTACTGAATTATTTTCATCAGTTTAATAAAGTATTATGAAAAGAGGTGCAACGAAATAAAAATATAACACATTATTGAGTTACAAATAAAAACTTTTATTTATTATAATTACATTGAAGTATGACTTGTTTACATTAAAGAGCGACAATCCTTCCATTGAACCAAAAATGAACTGTACAATTGAGCACAAAGGATAAAAGAATTGATGTAACATTCGTTTGTATTGCATTTTGGTGCAAAGACTGCGGCTTGCAATCACTGCGAGATGCAAAGGATTCACAGGCGATTACAAAGGTAGAGTCGAAAACATTGATTAAAATTTTGTTTACGTATTCAACGCATTCATATGTAACAGAATATCGCCTTTGAAACACAACAAATAAGGACGCAAAAGGTCTCATCAAATAAAGGCATTTGAAAAACAACACGTCTTCGGTCGCAGTGGTCGTGAAATATTCTAAGGCACTTGCAAACATTCACTGTAATACTGATATAGATTTTGTGCTGCCTGGTGATGCGAACAGCATTTGTGGGTCGAACGGTGAATACGGCGCCGATCCAAACAAAGGTGACAGTGAAAAGCCAAAGTTGAGGTTGGTCGGGGTTCCTGGGAAACCGGAAGCTCCCTGGTGTCCAGGAAACTGGAAGTGTGTCCCTCCGTTTGCGACGGCTGGAGATCCAAGAGCATATCTTGGACTCAGTAGCAACGGACTCGCAATTGAATTCCAAAAGTTAAACGCGGCCGCCGAAGGCACGAGTGCAGTGGGAGTATTCTTCGAAAAAGGACTCGAAAAGGTCACTATCGGTGTCTGCAAGGAAGACGCATACGAAGGGTTCAGTCGCGTCGGACTCGTCGGAATTCCTGTAATCGGCGGTGGTTTCGGTTTCAATTTCGCGTTTTTGTTAACACAATTGTCACTACTCTTATCAGTCTTAGAATTTCGTGAGGATTGAGCTAAGTTAATCGGCGATGAATTGTCCGAAGAGCCTGTGGCTGAAGACGGTGACGAAGTCATCGATCTGTTAGACTCAGGAGACGGCGATCGCGACGACGGGATTATCTTGATTTTCTTGCTCAAAATTCCCGAACTTGTTCCATCGTCACTTTCGAGTAATTCGGAACACACAGATTCGTTGTCCGTTTCGTTGACGTACCGCTTTCCGTTATCATTCGTTTGACTGCTATTGCTCCGCGGCGAAGAGCTTTTACACGAAAGATCGGTCGGTTCGAGTGATGGGGAAGGCGAAGTTGGTGGTTGCACCAACGGTAATGAAGGGGGCAATAAAAACTTCTGATTTACATGATGAATGCCGTGAAGACTATTTACATTATTCAACGCTTTGCTGTTGAAATGTGTTCCCGATGTCGACGACAAGTCGGCTACGGTCGAATTTCCTGCTGATCCGTTTATACTTTCCATTTTCACATGGAATGGAATTTTATTTTCCATCTTGATTATTTCAGGGAAAGCGACGAACCGGTATACAAATTTTTGTCCCAAAACCTTCTTAATAATATTCTTGTCGTAATAATAACGCAGAGCGCGACTTAATTTATCGTAATTCATGTTATGCTTATTTTTTCTCAGACCCCAAAGGCGGGCAACTTCCTCGGCGTTCACCAACTTGAACTCACCATCGTTATTGGTCCATGTAATGATATGTTTGTACTGATTGTTCAGCAATAATTCCAAAAGGAATTGCCAAAGAGTTATATTCGTTTCCATTCCTGAGAAAAAAGATGTTTAATTTTCCAACTCCGTAGATCAGTTCAACACATAATCAGAGCATTTCTCACTTCATACACACACATCGAATATCACAAACATCTAAAATGAAAGGCATACTCGAAAATACATCTTCCAATACAGTGCAGGTTAAGAAATCAAAGAAACAAAACACACCTCAAAGATTGCAGCTTAAAATACTGATTTGTTTGAAACACCAGAAAAATTGCATAAAACTTGCATCGACAGTAGATCGCCTGCTTTACTGAAGTCTCAGTCTTTTGCTGCTTGAATCACAATTCGGAAATCCGTTAAATTTTCAATGCTTCAACGTCACAACGCAAAACAAGTGTCAAAAATAACGACGAAAGCAATTCCGAACTCGCAAATTTGGTCTCATAATTAAATTAAAAGTAGAATTGAATAACAGTTAATTAGTTGCAATGAATACCAGTAAAGATTAGAAGTGCTTGAAAAGGATGGAATAAATGCAATGAAATGAATTGAAATGGATTGAAGTGAAGTATACAATAGTCGTGATTGCGGGAAATTGGATCAGAGATGCACAACGAAACGCACTTCAGGAGCACAGTTCGAGGAGGGAGCTGACAACTGCTCAATTAAAATCAAAGCCTTCTTTCCATGATTCAAAGGAAAATGAAAGCAAAGAAAGGCTCTTTATTGGAGGAAAGGATGAATTAATGTTTCAAAAGGAAGTTGAAACTTGCAATCAAGTAAAAGTTGCACTCAGCGTTAGTTTTGTTAATTCACTGTAAGGAAAACACCGTTTCTCAGCTTTTCAACAACCAATAATAAATAACAACAAAATGGCAGAAGAGTGATATTGGCACGATTCAATTGACCACATCTTTGTTACTCAACTCATTACGTTTGTCGACCTACTTGCGCCATTCACCAGATTATCGTGCAACTGTGGGACACGATAACCAGTACCACAATAACTTAAAAATCGCGAAACATCCGACTCGCTGTCAGACAATTTGCACTCAGCGAGAGACAAATATTCCGCATATTTCAGTTTCTGGTAGAGCTGCGAAAATATGGGGGAGAACGAAGATTTGGTGAGCGAACAGTTTGCACCGAGAAAAGGCTGAGGAGCTGACATCACACAGACAAGTGTTGATACGAGCGCGAAAACAGCGAACACAACGCACACACACGGCACATCCACAAGTGTTGCGATGATTTGAAAGCTTAAATATTGCAGTATTAAACTGAGATCGCACGAGACGAGCAACAGTGACAGCAGGACACAAGTAGTTCGGATCGGCTGTCAGCTCGCATTAAAATATTGCTTTCTCGTTAAGGAAAGGCATGAACACAACATTAAGGCATTCCCTTTCTGTGATCCAAATTAGAAGCTCGTCATTAGCTGGCAATAAGTGAAACACCCGCTATCATTGAGCACATCGTACACCACACATCACATGTGATACATCACACATCTTAAGGTCTGAAAAACAATGCAAAGAAGAACGAGAAACGGACGACTGACGTTTAGACTCTATTTCTCGGTCAAACACTCGCGAAAAGACATATTTTCACTGTGAAGGTTGTTGTTCGGAAAGTGTTTGCAACGCTTTGTTGCATCGCATATTATGTCAATTCGGTTTCTTTACGACTGCAGGTCCGCTTTCCTTCACTTCGAGGCCCAATTAAAATTTCAATGTCTATTGCAGCGACACACTCTTATAACTGCTCTTCGCCTTCTTTACCCAAAAGAGAAGCGAACCGAGGCTCTATTGTGACGCTGTGTGAGAATGAAAGCGCATTGTTGCAGCGAAGACATCGATGAGTAAAAGACACTTCTCCTCCCATTTACTCCCAATTTGTAAACAAATGACGAAACAGTTACACAATGAGTGCCGCATTAATTGTTCGCTGTCAGAAAACGTATCGAGAACTCACTTAAAGAGCACAGAAAGTAATGTTTCACTGACAATTAGAGACAATGACATTTGCCTACTGACACACTTCTTCCTCTTTGTTGCACTCCTTGCGGTAATTGCGAACATCATTTCTTTCATTTATTTCATGCCTTCAATTTCAGTCTTCGATTGTCCGCATTGAGCTTTCAAGCATTGCACTAATTCACTGCCAACTCCTTTCATCGCCGGATAATCACCGCAAATCAAACGATTTACGCGGACTTCACTACTCAACTGTGAATTTAATCTTTATGTCGTATTTCGCACTCATTTCGCAACACAACGAACTCAACCACTCGAAACACAGAGATGTGATTTCTCTGTTCAATGTGAACGCATTACAAATGTATATACTTTCGCAAAATAGGTCTCTTCGATGCTTCTTTCCTCAAAACATAAAAGAATAATTAATGTGTGTTTCGCTGCGAGAAGTGAAACAAAAAACTATTGTCTTTAATGAATACAAAGAAAGAAAAGTAAAAATTGAAAGAAAAATTGTTCGCTTGAAATGGACCCAAATACAAGTTATAACGGTTACACTCATTTTCAAAAACAATGGCACAAAAAGAATCCTCATTCGAATCCAAGATCAAGAACGACACAAAAGTGGAAATTTTCAAATTCTGCTGCTGTTTGTTTGCAACAATTGAACATCCTTTACTTTTTAATAGGGCACAATTTATGCTTTTGATGAGCGTTCGGAGTCCGGCAGATATGCCAACGGTTCAATAAACATGCGAACCATTGCCACTGTTGAGAGCAGTTCGTTTCAAAAAAGAAAGTTTTGCTAAAAACATGAATGACAAGAAAAGCATACAAATGGAAAACGAAACAATTCGCCTGAATGAGAAGCGCTGTGAAGTGATGTGATACAAGGTACTGCACTGTCCGTTAACACAGGAAACACAGATCGGCGATCTGAGAATCACTGAATCTTCACAACGAAAACGTCTTTAAATTGGTACATCAATGAAAGCATTCAACTGTTAAATCAGCACCGTATTTGTTCGCTGTACACTTCGAAAAATAGCGAGTAGATGTTTGTGGTGCCTAATGGTCAATACAACGTTTTTCGACTGCTTTTCTCTGCAAAACAAAAGTAAAAACCAAAGAAGGGAAATGAAACTTCCTCCAGATTACTTTTTCCATTAATTTGAAATTTAGACCTCCTTTCCGGGTTCTCATAGACTTCCCTTTCAACGCCGACAGCTTCTATAACGCATCTATGGTTTCTTTGTGCTCTCTTATAAGTTTTTAACAACGTTCTGTTTTCGTTTTCTTACTCATTTCACGCACACATATATGGACATATATGAACACTTTCAATCACACCAAAAAGAGAAACGCGAATCATAATTATTTACAAAAAACTACTATATTCACATTATTTTCAATTTCTTAATAATTATGAAAAAACGAGAATTGCATAACCAATACTATATTTGGTCAAAATGACTTATATTCAAACTGCACTGTTTATACGCTCCCAGCGTTCTCTGGAATTGCTAACAAGTGACCACGTTTTAAACAGTATACATTACGAAAAAACAAATGTCACATAAAACAGCTGTAGCAAATGATAATGCAAATTAATTTAGTTCTGACAATGAATAGAAAACCAAATGTCGCATTTCAATTTACCTGTGACTGCAGCGTATTCGTTCAATTCATAAACAATGTTGCTTACATGAAAGATGATGTATGGTGTAAAGCACAGAATTCGCTACTACAGAATTTGACGATGCTAATAAACCAACAATATTTACACAACATCACCAGTTATAACAACAATAAGAATATGGAGATGTACAATTTGCAGAATAAGTTGAATAAATGCATTATTTTAAATAGACGTCATACTGGGGCACAAATTGCGAAAAGTAACAGATGCCGCGTGTTATGTGACATTTCAGTGTAAAACGTCATTAGGCAATCAAACGCCAATTATCGATACTGTGAACTACACAACTTATGCATTAATTAATAAATATTTGTAACAACTGTTGCATTTGTGTTCCAAAATTTATTATATTTGCCGAATAAATATTCCATTTGAAGTTTTCTTATTGTTTGCATCTCCAACGAAACGCTTTTTTAATCTCAATGACGTGAATACTTCCATAGATGCAAAGCACATACAACCAGACAAGTACACAAATTGCTTTCGTCACTCAATGTCTGAGATTTTAAACGCCAATCGCCGGACTTTGTACGCATTTCGACAAGTACTGATGATATGACGGAAATTAATGTAAATGTTTTCTCGGAATTAACAATGTGGCGTTATCTAAAATACAGGAAAAGTGTCATCGCTGTTAACCGATGCGCCTGCAATGCAAATGCCAAAATAGACTAAAATTACAGGGAATACTGCGCAAAAGTGAAGCGCTGGCGAACAACATTGTAAGAGGACTGCAACAGACTGATTGTCGAATATTTTTCTCTAACTGACATTTCAGGGTATTTATTACGAATCAATTTGTAATCGTTGTTTAACCCTATTTTCGTGTTAACAATCAATAATTAAATGCAAAATCATTGCATTCGTTGCCCATTTTCCTTTTCTCTGTCCTAAAAATCCATTAAAAAAGTGCATAAATAATTTGCACAATAAACAGTATTCCGTTTAATGATGTTTACAAAACCACAGTTTTGCGTTCCAACAAACACAATTTCCTCGAAAAGCACAAAAAAGTGAAATGTATAGTTGATGCAAGCGATTTGCGAGTGCAACCGATTGCACGGTGAATGCAATGGCCACTCATTGGTTGTGAGTGCACA
Organism: Leptotrombidium deliense; assembly: GCA_003675905.2. NCBI lineage: Eukaryota > Metazoa > Arthropoda > Arachnida > Trombidiformes > Trombiculidae > Leptotrombidium > Leptotrombidium deliense. The sequence continues at coordinate 6,560 of NCKV01000575.1, forward strand.
AATAAACAATAGTGTCAGTGATGCCTGTTGATGTCTGCAACAGTGCAATGCGATTGAATGCGTGCACATTGCATCGAAGAGAATGCTGAGGGAAAATGAAAAGTTGTTGTTTGAGGACAAGAACGAGGAAAATGTTTCGAAATTAAAAATATCGTTCATTCAAATTGAGATCACAATATTAGAGTTGAAAGGTGTTGCGATTCTTGTGCTGTTTAAGGAAACGATCGTTGCCCGTCCACAAAGCGATTGTTCTTTGTTTTACAGCGGAAACAACGACAATTACGGTGTGCAGTAAACAGTGTTACACTGTTTCCGTTCTTTTGCTTTCGTCGGTGCGTAAAAACAATTAAATTGCACTCAAGTCATACAGCGTCCGCACTTGTCCGTTTACCGCTTTCGCTGTAAAATTCCGAGTCCGTAGTAGACGACAACAAAGCATCAATTAACAACTCGTTGATTACAGCAATTACAAGCTTTAGAAACAAATGGCCGCAATTAACTCAGCGAAAGCGGAGCAAAATGCAGAGTGCAAACAGTGCATTAATGAAATGGGAACTGATGTCGTGTCGCAGTCCGTTTAATGAGAACAGTCCTTGAATGAAAGCATAGCCTCGTTTGTGGCGAGTAGTGCACAGCTAATGCCAGCACCTCGAAGAACGCATCCAGCAGATCGAAGAACGCCAGAAACATAAGAACGTTTCGGCAACAGATACGGTCACTTGGCAGTCGTCGCGTTCGAAGCACCGTTTTGCAATCAGCAGACAATTGAACGCATCACGAGTGCAGGGGATGCGTCCCCTGCTGACGGGCCTCATACGAGCTCCAATCTGTTCCTCTTTCGACAATGCAATCGCTTCTTATCGACACTACCGGAACTGTTGTGTACTGCATTCTTGTCGCTGACGGAGACTGCGAGTAGTTGCGAACGCAACGCAAAGTCCGCTGCAAGGTACTGAAAACTGGTCGAAAGGTTTGCGACCGCGAGGAGCGATCAGGTGTCATGTATCGCCGGCAAAGCGCGTTAATCGCTATTAGCTCGCGTATCACGAATCGGAACCGCAGGGCTTCTCTTCCATCGATGGCTTCGGGAAGACTGCAACGACGGCAACGACCAGCACAGTTCGCGATTACATCTGAGACCGGGAAGCAAGGGTCAAGGACAGGCCCTCGACTACTGCCCTCGGCGCTCATTTCAGGTTGAAAACGTTGAAAACACGCGAAACTCGCCAAACTCGCGGCCATCCAAATCCTTGTTCGCTTTAAACCCGTTTTGCAACTGCGAACAGTTCCATCGCTCATCGATTACTGCACACAACACACAACACCTCTCACATCGAACTGCGAACAAAACGACAGCCGCATCGAACCCCGCCAACTGTGCACACCACTCTCCGCTTCCGTGTCTCTGTAAACATTCACTGCTCTCATACAAAACACGCAGCTACGCAGCGTACCCAATTCTTACCTGTTGTCATTTGCAGTGTATCTCAACGAAAGACTCGCGAAAACACATTAATTGCGACGACACACGGCGATTCGATGCAATTCAATGCTCTCCACGAGCAAATATCGGCAATCACTGTTTCGCTGCTCACTGTTCTCCGAAGAATCGTTCGTTACTTCACTGCACAAAAATGCACACAAAAAGAGTGTTTGCAGTTCGCAGCGAACGGTTGCGAGCGTTGTGCTCACACATTAACGTTCGCTTTGCAATGGACTCATCCTTCACATGATTCTCCGCACAGCTTCACCTTTGCAACGCTCCGCCTCTGCATACTCTGACCGCCTTTCACCACACTTCAACTCGCTTTACGTCAACAGAAAATAATATCGAAGGCGGCGCTTTCAGCGATGCCGACTCCTATTTAGTTTTCGCCCGCAGCGCGGATCGATAAAGCGACCGCTGAAAATCGACTCGAACGGCTATCAATGCGACGATTCGCGGAAACAATTACAACAACGTTGAACGCAAACATTCATTGCGACAGCAATTGACTCGCCGTGAAAACAATGCTGGAGTCGTGTGCACAGCGAAATGCGGGCACAATTGCACACACAAACTTGTCTGCCTCAGATTCCGCAAATTTTTCGGTTTCCGGTTTTAGCATTCAACAGAAGCAGCGGTGCAAAAGTTACGATCACAGCGATGCTTGCAATAGGCGAGCAGCGATTACCTGTCGGCAATTACAGCACACGAATCGAGCCGCTCTGACAAATGTGAGTTCGGATTGCTGGTCGCGCAGAGAAAGTGTTGCTTTCCTTCGGAAATAACTGCAGGAAAAATAACGAAACCTTTCTGAGAATAGTGACGTTTGCAAAGAAACGTTTCGAAGTTTGTTTGCAGCGAACGTAAACAGAAACGAGTTGCTGGGCTCATCTTTGCAAATCAAAGTCAAATATTCAAATCGTATCTAATTACCAACAATTACACGCTATTTGCAGTTTGACCACTTTTGCAACGATCTCTTATTTTTTGCAATCGAATAACACGTAAGAATTCGCAAAACGCATTCGCATTGAATTAGAGTAATGCATTCTGCTTTGTTTTAATTAAAATGAGAAAACAAAACGGTGAAACAGCTGCACAATGTGTGCACTAACAACGATCTGCTCTGGCTGCACTTTGCAGTTCTCATTCAATTTCGATGTTTAAAACGGTCGGCAAGCCTACATGTCTACTGTTCAGTGTACACACACTTGCTCACTGCTCTTTCAGCGAGACAAGTGATGCTTGTCTGCAAATCTGGTGACTTTTGAAAGCAGTGTTCGTTGCGTTGCGGACACTTAATTGCCTGGAAAGCGCGTTCATTACTTTCACCGCTCACGAACATTCCTCGAAAACTAAAATGTGTAAAACACATGTGAACATTTTTAATGACAAAGAGCATCAATCTCCGCTATGAACCCATATTTTGTTTTTCTCCGCGTTTTTCTGTATGTGTTTTCAAATATTGCCCATCTTGAAAGTTCTAGAGGAGCTGCTGAAAACCGAACTGCTTTTTCTTAAACCCTGCACGCTCTGCCGTTCGGCTAAACTGACACTTTTCGTTATTTTCGCAATTCTAAAATTGTTAGGTAACCAACGTTAATGAATGCGATGCCTGAGATGAGCGTAATGGCGTTGCTTATTGCAATAAATGCTGGCAGGCAATTGTCGACGGAAAACATTGGGAAACCCCTATTTGTGCTGTTTTCTGCGAGCGCCAATTGAAATTCCTTTTTCGGGAAACTTTCAGAATACTTCGAGAAAACAACGAGAAACTTTTTTGTTACTTTTAGTTTATTTGATGCGCACTAAAACATTTGTTAAATTATATTGCATTAGCTAAACGTAACTTGTTGCGCGTCATTCTAATTAATACACATACACACACGTTACATGACGACAGCATTCGATTCTTACCGTTCTTAATCCGATGTCAATTTGAATCAGTTGTGAACAATGAGTTTTATTCATCGACACTGGACACCTGGACAACGTGAAGGACGATTAACAGTCGTTAAATGAACGAAGAATTGATTCGCTGCCGTACGCAAAACGCATTAATCCTTCAAGTTTCGATCAGCTTTTTACCTGTTCTGTAGTCACTTCTTGGAAACGGTCACATCAAAGCTATTATTGCTGTGATAAATGCGTGAACGGTTTACTGTAATTTTCGAGAGGATGCACATTCCGAGCACTGTAAAGAGTTAATGACTAGACATGGCACCACAAGCGCAGAGTTTGTTTTCCAGACTCACAATTAACGTGAATTGTAAAAAGAAAACAGTTGTTTGGATGCAGGTGACAGTTTGCACCAAAAATATACTTTCAATGTTTGGACAGTGAAGTCCGGAGAGCTGTGATCGGTTTGCGGTGAGCCAGTTTGCCTTGCCTTACAGCAAGAACGTTTGCAGCAAATACTTGTTGCGATTGCATCCTTCTATTGCTGTTGGAAGCCTTCAAAGCGTTGCATAACAATTAACACCTTCGGGGCCACATTTTTTAACCTTGCCTCCGGCGAAGACCCACAATCACTCGATTCGTGTCGTCGATTGTTGACCACTGTTTGAGTATCGAAAATCAATGCAATTATAATCGCTGTCCTACTTTCGATAAATTGTTTTGTGAATACGAAATTCGCTTCACTGCGGACTTTGCATCCATTTGTTACACGAACAGTGTGCGAAAGTTGCGATTGCTTGTACACGACTGCCGAATCCAGAATCACTTTCTGAGCAGCAAAAAATTGCGGCGAAAAAGCAATTTTGAGATGAATAATTCAAGAAGAAGAGGTTCCGGTTACTGGTTACTAGTAAATAAGTGATACTGGAGAAAAGCTACTAATGGTGCCCTTTTGTCTGAGGGGCGTTCACGGAAAAAGCAATCCATTTTTTCATCGATTCATTTTCATGAGCTGCCAATCGTCGAAAAATCACCGTTCGCAGCGTTTACGTTTTCGAAACAAAACGAATTTAATTTAAATAATAAACAGAGAAGATTAATAACCTCGAAATCCTGAAGCGATCGCAGTAAGCAATATGCGTTAAACGTTCGAATCAAATTAAACAATTTCAATAATAAATTTTGCTCCAAAAAGGAAATCATGTCACCGATTAATGTGGCAATTAAGTACACTCTAAATTATTAATTACATCGTAACTCGAAGCCAACAAGTTACTTTTCTATTTGTTAATCACAGTTATTATAGATTGTAATTAAGCTGGAAAACTTTTAATCGTCCCATTCGTCGTCATCGATTTCATCCTCATTTGAAGAAGAACTGCTGTCATCTGTTTCATGTATCGCACGCGAACGTTCTTCCAAAGCTTTTGCGAGTGCGCTAGCAATGCCGGGCCCCGCATTAGGCAACGGTCTTTCGGCGTTTGTTTCAACTGACTTCAGCTCAACTCCTTGTCTTATCTGCGCTAACAAAGCATCTCTTCCTCCACCACTTGAACCATCACTTTTCACAGAATCAGTTTCTGGATCCACATGATGCAATTTCTTTCCTTGTCTGATTTGTTCTAATAATGCATTTCTAGGATCTGCTTTTGGAGCAGTTTGTTTCACACCGGTATTTGTAACTGCAGTTTGAGGAATCATCATCGCCGGCACCGGAGGAGGTGGCGGTGGAGGTGGTGCCATAGATTGCATCGGCGGAGGTGGAGGTGGTGGAGGAGGTGCTGATAATGGAGTTTTCTGTTGCGGTTTGTATGCAGTTCTGTTCGGTGGTGGCGGAGGCGGGGGATCACTCGGAGGTAAATGTGGTATGTACGGTGGTGTGTATATACGTTTTGCTTCTTTTGCCTCTTCAATGGCTTTGTTGACACCACCGTTTCGATCGATAAAATCATAAATAAAATCTCTGGTCTTTTCATCTTTTAAATGATTTTCATTTACATTCGCCATTTTAAAGAAATCTTGTAGGTCACCATATGTATTCTTCATCTGATTTAATAGAGGTTATTCACGTTACAATAAAAACAATCAGTAACTCACATCAAAACCAGTGTTCGGATCCCAACCGATATGTGTTAGATGTGTAAAACCAGTTGGATTTCCAATATCTTCTTTTCTCAATTTACTTTTCTTCGCTTTATCTTTTCCTTTCTTTTTACTACTTTTTTGAAAGAGAGAAGTTTGTGAAATCGACGTTGCGTTGTGGCCTAAAAATTTTCATTACATTTCATTAATTTATATTTAACCTTACTAAGAATATTGGTAGACTGGATAGGTTGTAGTGGACCTCCATTGCTTTGTTGACTTCTCACTTTTTTATCTGCGAAGCCAAATATAAGTGTTCACAAATACATTGAAATATATGCACCTTGTCTTCTTTGTTCTCGTTCACTCAGTTTTCTATTAATGGCTTCTTTGAAAAGTTCTGCTTCTCTGTCATTCGCGAAATTCAGACCAGCCATACAGTCCTACGGAAATCAATTCACGTCATTCAACACTCAATGTAATTTACTCACATCAGCCTCGAATGTATGGAAATACTCTCGCGGCGTTCTGTATTCAAAAGTAGAGTAGATTTCCTGTTCCCAGAAGCACTGTTTTCTCTATCGATACAAAAAAGTTGAGTTAAACGATGTAAACAGTGATAGTAAATGCATAAGCAACGTAAACACATTATATTAAAGCTGTTGTCACTGAACAGGTAAACACAGAAAAATTTTGGAACACATCAATTAAGAAGACCCTAATTTTTAAGTGTCAAGAATATGCAGTGAAGCGTTGACATACAAAGTCAATGTCGTAAACCCTGATGAAGTAACTGCGTTTAGCGCAATCTCTGACGAAACAGACGACACCAGTGATTCGTTTTGTCCACTTCGAATGAATAGGAGCTTCAGTGGTCAATAACTGAATAACGGCAGTAGCCAATGTCTGCGATTAAAAAAATGTAATTGTGTCACAACACAATTCAAAGAAACAGCTTACGATGCATCTTTTGCCGAGCAACGAAAACAATGTTTCGTTTTCTTCATAGCTTAACAACTGCGAGGCGCAGTTTTCCTGCGTTCTCCTTTCCATGTCTTCACGATTATTATTTCTTTAAAACATAAAACAAATGATTTTTGACGAAAAACTGCGATCGACGTCTAACTGTAAAACGGTATTACACTGCAGCGCCTCCCTTTGGCTTAATAACAAAAACTTTGCTTTGCGGGTGATCTGAGATTCGTCATCCTTGCAAACTGAATCATTGTGTGATTGTTTAAATAAAGTTAATCATTATTGTTTTGGCACACAGTTAACAGTGTGAAAAATATATTTAAAATACCTCTGCAGCATACTGAAATAAAGAGATTAAAAAATTTTATGTTGGAGTTCAATTCACATAACGACTAATAAAATAAATTTAGTATTTCACATTGCATTGCAAGCGAATGCAGTTTTTTGAAGAATTCTTGTAGCGCAATGAATGCTACTCTTGTTTCATGAGTATTTGTGAGTTAATGATAGAAAATTAGCAGAAAAAGTGATTCAGTTTAATCATTAAAATCTAGAAACAAAATCTACCATTTATTGCATTTTTAGAAGTGTAATTCTTCAATACGCTTCATTCGTAACATTTGCTAACATTTCTCTGCTCAATGTCAATTAAGAAGTGATAAATCAGACAGATTTATAGTTACTGGCTGATAAGCCTGATTTCAATGTGGTGAATGTTATAATGAGACATTGATATTTAATTAATAAACTAAACGGAATTTCGACTTTTAGAAGTAAATATAAGATTTACACAAAAAATTTTATATGAAATGAAACATAAAAGAAAATATAACGAGAGAATTTTAAAAGTTTCACCGTTACACAAAAACAGATTCATCCAAAATTACACTGCGATCAAATCAAGCGAGAACGAGAGTCAACATCAGGTTATGACGTAATCATTACGTTGCGAATTTTCGGTGAAACTTTTTCAGAAAATCGGTTAGTAATTCGGAGGCAACAAATAACCTTTTTTGCGGAGGAAAATCTGTCATTGTTTTCCATTATTTCAATGCGTACTTATACATATCTTTAGTGCATATATGGCACCTCATTTCCATACCGATCGTCTTTTTCGTTCTATCGACTCCAGCAACGTTGACAAATTCCTTTTGGTAATGTTTTTACCATTTATATGTTTAGTATTAATCAAAACTTTATATTCATAAATGTTTACTGTCATTAACTCATAAACATTGAACTTAGAAAGTCGAATTCGAACACATTTTGCAACTTATGATAAAACTACTGTTTTTCGGTTAAAATCAGGTTGAAGTATTCATTTTTCGGATAAAGCGGAGAAAGTAGCCAAATCAGGTAAAATTGGTGAAATTAGCTACAGTAACATTTAAAATTGATATTTAGGTAGCTGGTAACCTTAGTACATTCTGAACTAAAATTCATTTCGGTTTTTACCGAAAATTCACAACGTGGCAATCATCGAACGAAACTAGTCAGAATTAAAAAATCGAACGAGAACTTTGTTTCAGGCAGTGTGAAACAAATGAGTTGTCATGTTTCAGTTACACTGTTGCAGTCGCATTTACGCGAGGGAATGCTCGATCAGGGAATGTCGGTGACAAGGAGTTTAATTTTGATGAAGCTTTAAAGTTCAATCATATGTCTAGCGATTTAGTCAAGCTTTAGTCTCGATTGCAACACTAGTCTCTAATCACGAACAAAAAATTGATTAAATCTGCCGATAACCCCATAAGGCGATTAACTGCATTGCCACGTTTACGCTTACAACTGTCGAAAACCGCACGTTTTCGAAATGTGTTAAAACTAAAGTCGGTATAAATAACCTTAAAAAGTTGTGAAATTTGCTTTTACTGCATGAACTTTTATTATTGTTACTTACGGATTATAGGTTTTTGCGGTAAAACATGTCGTTATTTGGCGTCGTTGCAGACATGCAGTATAATATGCAAATGTAATTTATTACGTTACGGTTAAAGTCATAAAAAACAGTCACATGTATAATCTGTATTCGCTTGAAAGAGAAAAATTATGAAACTTACCTGAATTTACAAATAAGTTCAGAGTTTTTGTAGGCATCATTGTTAAAAATGAAACCAAGAGATTTAATGACCTGATCATACGGCAATCGAACTTGTGAATAAAAATGAGGTGTCATCACTGTTATTTCCATTCCATTGAATGAATTTAAATGTTGAATTACTCTCTTTTATAGACTAAGTTATTGACTAAATCTTGTCCAATTAGTTGATGTTTTATAAAATAATGAGTAGTCATAGAAACTTGCATATTTTCTTCTTTCTTATGTATTTTAAAAGTTTGATCGAAAATCAATGAACAGTTTCTGTGAAATATGTTCTGTTCAAATAATTATGTGATAAATTGCATTCGTGTAGTTTAAAGTTCGACTCGCAAACACTGAATGATTACATATATATGTACGTTCTAGTTACAGTAGGCAGTAACTGTTTCGCTGAAAACGAATAACTTAGAAACGACTTTTGTTTTACTTTACTTTAGTTCAGTTTATTGAAATGGCACAAATTGAAGTTTTATAGTCTTATAAAACAAATCTATTATATTTGACACAAAGAGATCAAACGATTTAATTTCAGATATATTAAACTTGTCAGTTGTCGCTAACTTTCTTTCTGCCAAAAATCTCATCCGAAGTCAATGACTAAATCACCAATTATCGTTGGATCCACTTTCATTTCACCGTTCAACTTTTTTTTGTAAAACCTTTCAAAGCGCTTTCCAATTACCGTACTTCCTCACATTATCTGACATGTCGGATATAAGTGAATAGTACCACCTGTCGGTATAATTCGAATTACAGCGACATGTCGTTATAAAATGAACAAAAAATTGAAATTTTAAAAGCTCAAAGTTGGTTCAATTCGCTTTATTTGACATGTCAATTTTACATCTGCATCACCAGAACTTCTTAAAAATGCAACACAGAATGAAAATATTGATTCATCGCCTTGCAGTATTACAGATAACGAATTAGACAGTGATACTGCCTTTGAAAATAACGTTGTTGAGCTTAATATAATTTTTTAACAAAAATTTATTG
>NCKV01000576.1:0-16082 GCA_003675905.2 Leptotrombidium deliense
CTGCTTGTCCAGCCGGAGGCGGTGGACAGTTCGCCGAACCAGGTGCACGTCTTAGTTGTCATCTGTTGTTGTGTCTATTTCGCACGTCTGATCATCCTATTTCTTCGACGGTTTTGGTTTCGACTCCAGCGACAACTCTTTATTCACTTACAAGTCCTGGTCCATCGACGCTTGTGATGGGCAATTCGGGCCAACGTTCATTATACATTATTAAACATCCCTGTGATCGTTATTTGTTGGCAGCAGCTCATAGTAGCATGAGAGTTGAGGCTGTGTTAACTGTTCTCAAAGCCATTCTTGTCTTAGGTACTAACTTTGTGAGACTTCGTTTTTATTTTAATTATATTTTTTTTGTAGCTGATTCAATGGAAAACAGAGAATTGAAAAGCAAACCAGAAATTAGTCAAAACAAAGAAATCAGTATTAGTGAAATTTTAGGTACAAATCTTGATGACGCTGACTTCAGTGACTTCGGATTACCGTAAGTTTAAGATTATAGTATTATCAGGGTTATTTAGTTTTGTTTGTTTAAATTACAGACCATTGCCAGGAACCAAGCCCAAAGTTGATGTTAATCAGGCAATTGAAAATGCAACTCTCGGTGAATTTGCAAAGCACGCTTTAAAGCAAATATGTTCTCAGGAGTGGATCCATGAAAGATGTCTGCGTGAACCTGAAATGCTTAGCAAACCAGATCTTCTCTTGGATCCAATGTTAACTCACAAACAAGCGCAACAACTTTTGCAAATGATTTGTCACCCGAAGAGTATTTCACATACAAATCTCGATTCAGAAATTGATCAAAAACAACGCATTTCAAGGGTTTTACACTGTTTGGACGAGTGGACAATTCGTGTTTCGTGGTTGCAGTTACAGTTGATCTATGCACAATGTGGTGGACCAAATAGTACACCTGAAGTGCTCGTTTGGTTGGATAACGTTGCAAAATCCACGATCGACTTCTTTCAAAGTTCAAGCGAAGAAAGTCTCAAGCAGTCACAGAATAATGTGAACAACATGGATAATAACAAAGAAGGAAATAGTAGAGGTTTTAATTCTGTAAAAAACCAAGCCAACGATGAACATAAAGACAGAAGAGTTTGGCTTGTGGCACCTTTGATATCAAAATTGCCTCTTGCAGTTCAAGGAAAGATTTTACGTGTTGCAGCAAATGTTCTCGAATCTGGAAACTGGATGTCTGCAGGAGCGAATTCTCAGAATAATTATTCATATTCGAAAAACAAAGACAGAGGTTTTCAGCAGCAAAAATGTAACACAAGCAGCATGTCCAATTCATCGTTGTTGTTGAGTTACCCTCCATTTCTTTCTCTTGTTCTTATGTGCTTAAAGGCGCAGGAACAAGGACAAGAACAACGCGAAAGTTTGTTGAATTCTTTGTATTCACAATTGCATCAAGCAGTACATGATCGTCCGAATGACGATTCAAAGGTAAAGTTGAATATTCAAGACGGATTACAGTTGAGGTTGAGTTTGGTTGGAGGAATGTTTGACATGATACAAAAATCGAGTTCATTGATGGATTGGGCTGTTTTGCTTCTCCAGTTACTCAGTTACGGAGTCGTAGACCCTCAGCTGAATTACGAATTATTTACAACAGTGTTGGACATGTTGAGCATGTTAATTCACACAACTCAGGCTACAGATTCATCAGAACCACGTGAAGAGACTCGTAAACAACATCAAAATTTAATTAAAAAACTAAAGAAAGAATTAGCGACCGAGCGATTTGGCATAGGAGTATCTCTTGTGCGACAGTTACTGCCAGTTCCTAAACAACAGTGTGAAGTGATTACTTGTGAGGCAATGGGTAGTCTCATTGATACGAAAGGAAATAAAATTGCAGGTTTCGACTCTATTGATAAGAAACAAGGACTTCAGGTGGCGGAAATACAGAAGGTGTCGCCGTGGGATTTAATTGAAGGGCACAAAAACCCAGCACCCTTGAGTTGGACTTGGTTCGGTGCCATGAAAATGGAACGAAAACCGTTGCGTGCTGAAGAAAATCATCACCTGAACGCTTGGCACATTCATTCTCAGCGCAAACCTACAGCTTATTATTTGGAGCCCCCGCCACTTCCTCCTGAAGATACAGTTGACCCACTGCCTGTTGTGCCAGTTCCTGCACCTATTGTTGAAAAACCGCCTTCTCTTCCAACACCCCTAATGCCTGCTCCACAAACCATACTGCCTATACCAATGGTAGACGAAGCTATTAAACGTGACCGTGACACACCGAATGAGTTATCAATGAGAGGTGTAAAGAAAGCGAAGACGCAACGTAGACGAAGGCAACCGAAACATCCTGCAATGTCAACTACTCCACAACCTGCTCCAACAATGCGTATGCCGGGTGCTTATGACGGTTATGGTGGGCATCCGCCGCCTCCTCCACCACCACAAAATGCTCCGCATCAAGCATGGTTTGCAGGTTCTCAGCAACCTGGTCCACCGCACCAGGCACCACCTCAGCAACAGGGCTATTATCACCAAGGCCCACCAATGGGTCCTGCACAAAGATTTGAGCGCCCCAACTCCAAGGCAGTGCTTAACTCTTATTTGAGAGCTCGTCAACCTGGAGGAGGAACATCACAATACATGAACCAAGGAAATGCTGGTCCAGGAAACCCTCCGTCTGGAATAGCAGGCCCTTCTGGAGGTCCACCACCGCATTTATACCAGGCAAGACAGCAGCAGCAGATGATGATGCAACGGCAAATGAGACCTACTCAACAACCACCGAATCCAATGGTAGTTCCTCCAAGTCAAATGTACCAAATGCAACCGAACAACCAAGGAACTCCACCACAAGTACAACAAACCGTGAATCCGATGCATCACATGGCTCAGCAATCACAAGGCAATTATGCTGCACCACCTCCACCAAATCTTCAGTATGGAAATACAATGCAAATGCAAATGGATCAAATGCAAACTCATCCTGTGAATCAGGGGTATGTAAATCCTCAACAACAGCAAATGATGAACCCCGCAATGAGAACACAAATGCATCAGCATCCTCAGCAACACCCGCAACATCAGCAACAGTTTATGCAACAACGGTTAGTTAACAATGAACGTTGTTTGTAACTTAGAAGTATTTTTAGATCTCAGTATGTGTCGGCGCCAAATGTGACAATGAATCAATTGACTACTAATCAAGGCTATGGAAATCCTCAGGCAATGCAGGGAATGCCGCAGAATGCATCTACCGGTCCGCCACCACACATGAGACAGCAGATGCAACAGCAAATGCTGCAAAGGCAGCTGTCTTCTGGAAATCCTCAACAACACAATCCGTATTCACAGGGACCCTATTAAAATCATCTTATTTATTCGCCTAAACGTGTACATAATGTTTATGTGATGTCTCGACAATTCACTGACATGCAAAGTTAATTTTGAATAAAAGTTTACTGTCACCATTTAAAAATGCACTAAAATTCGACGTTCTTCAGTCATTTACGAGTTTAAGCTTCGCTTTCGTCAGAAACATCAGTTTCGACTCCAAGAATGGGAACAATCAGGTTGTCCTTTGACATAAGCTTGTATTTCGTAACAAATACAGTAAACCTTTTGCAGAGATGACTCTGCTGTTCGAAATCATCGAATATCGTTCTATGATGGAAGTAAGCGTGTGAGAATATGCGATAAACACGTCTACAAACAGATCCCAATTTGGCGACAGAAGATTCTTTGATTGTCACTCTTGACGGAAAATACTTATTAGAGTTCAATAAACATGCGGCGCCGTCCAAAGTGTGCCGGGTGTAATCGATCGCAGGACATTCTTTGGGTGTTTTGTGAGCAGCACAAAGAAATATCCACTGTTCTGTCGCTGTCATTTGCGTGCACGTTTCAGGAGTGCATTCATTTTGCAACTTGACTGCCAACTTATTCAATTCCATACAAAACTGTCGCAAGTGTTCATATTTCCAGGCGCCTTCTTCTTGCCCTTCAGGAGGAGTCAATATATTCGTTATATTCGACGGGTCTTTACGAATGGTTTGCTGAATGAACTGTTGAACAGCGACTGTTGAATCCATTTCTTCAAATGCTTCATCTTGCCAAACACTGAATTCACAGCCTTTTATCCCCTTTCTATTTCTCCTCATAACGAGGTTCGAGTTCTCAGCCATTTTCATCGTTTGCGGCTATTCTTTGCCTTTTTTCTTATCAACTCTTCTGTTTGCAGTCCAGTGAAAGCAAGCAGTCATTCACTACTCATGCGCAGTAAATGCCGAAAAGCTTTCTGCGGTCTGTTCACTGTTCTTACATTTTCTTGTTTACGTTTTCGAATATCCATTCTTTTATAATCGCAATTTTGCTAGTTAACATATGCAGTTGTCACCGAATACTTCTCAGCTATGATTTCATTTGCGGCAAAAGTCCAATTTTCCAATTTTAAATCATGTTTTGTCGCCGTACCTCGTTTTGCAACGAAACACTGCGCGAAAAGTGAAGTAAGTCGGTTTGTATATTTTTCTCTGTATTTAATTTTTTTTTGCAGAATGGTGCAACAGTTTTACTTAGAATTGCTTCAGATATATGTGACGTTACATTGTCTTGGAATGGAAATGTGTCATCAAATAACGATGAAATTGAGATTAACTCTACATTTGCAAATCGATTGGGATTAAAAGATGGACAGGAAGTTGCTGTTCAAATCATTACTGAATTTGTTGCTGACTGCGAAGAATGTATTCTAAGGCCTTTAACTGAGAGCGACTGGGATGTTATTTCAAGTAATAGTGAACAAATAGAAACAAATTTTATGAACCAAATACAGATAATTACGAAAGGAATGTGTTTTCCGCTGTGGGTCAGTGATGCAAGTCGTGCAGTTTTCGTTGAAATTGCTAGCATAAAACCAGAACGACAATATTTAAAGTTAGGTGTAAATACTCAGCTGATTGTTGATCCTCAAATATCGTCTTCCACAAAATCAGCGACTGTTTGTGATTACAAAAGAGAATCTAGTCTTAGTAGCAATTTGGGTGTTACATCTGTCTTAAAAAAGTTCACTTCAATGTTCACTTCAGAAGAAAAGCACAGTCCAGAAGAGGAAAGTTCTGATATCACAACAGTCAATGTTTTTAATTATGAACATGTTGATACCATTCCACAATTCAGTAGATTGTTACCACTTCGAGTGCTTCCATTTGAAAATGAGATTTCTTCTGGTCCTCATCTGTGCAACACCCTTTTTGTGAATGTCGAAGAATTTGAATTTGGAACTGAAAAATATGGAATTGCAAAATTAGTTAGAATTCTTTCGCCGTCTGAGTTAAGTGAACAATCGAAGAAGGAACCAAAAACAAATGTTGAAGCTGATGCAAATGTTGATTTCAAAGAGGAACATTTTACGTCGACTTATGTTCTCATTCGTGGCTGTTTGAATTGCCCTAAAGGCTGCTCATTGATTTCGAAGACTTTGAGAAAACAAATGGGACTTTCTTTAAATTCTCGTGTATTTTTGGAGAAACCAAATCTTGAAGATGTGAAAGTAGACAACATTCCGATTAAGAAACAAAAAGTTGCGATATTAAATAGTTTAGTTCTAACTCCAATTGGAATGACGAATTTAAAAATTGACGATGTGAAACGATTTTTACGTAACTATTTAGTTGTGCATAAGTATCTTGTGGTCAGCAATGCAACTTTAATTAGTGTGTATAACTGTGATGCTCTGGTTACAAATGAAACAAACGAAGAAATGTGTTTTATATTAAATTCAGTGGATAATATAAGTCATATCGATATAAAGTCGCCTATGTTACGAAGAATTAATACGTCATTCGGTGCTGAGCTTCCACTGTCGAAAATTGAATGTGATTCGTTGTTACCGAAAACCTCAAGTATTGGAGGAATGGAAAACATTTTCGCACAAATCTCAACGTTTCTGAATTTCAGCTTAAGTATTGGTACTTTGAAAACAAAAATAGATGGGATTCCAGAAAAACAGAGCGCCTTACTTTTGTGTGGACCAAAGGGCAGCGGGAAAACAACATTATTGAATTGTGTGTGCAAGAAGTTCTCTGATTCCCCTCATTATGTCACAATCTGTAAAATTGAATGCAAATCACTGCGCGGTAAACGTGTGGACACATTGGAGAAGCAGTGGATCAAAGAGATCACAGAATCTGTTTATCGGCAACCATCGATAATTATTTTCGAAGACTTGGATTGCGTGGCTAAGTCGGCATCAAAACCTGATGAAAGCGAAATGGAAGCATTATATACTCGTCGCGTTGCTCTCCTCTTCATTGCTGTGATTAAATTATTGGAAAGGGTACGAAAAGTATTCGGCAATCAATTGGCGGTTATTGTGACTTGTAAAAGTAAGGAGAGTTTGCATCCATTATTGGTGCAATCAAGAGGACGACATGTGTTCCACGAATTAATTCGCTTGTTGCCACTAACTGTTCGCGAAAGAGAAAATATGCTCAACTCTATAATAAACATAAAATTGCCAAATAGTGATCTCGATTCTCTGGACTTAAAGTTAATATCACAGAAATGCGAAGCTTACCTTCCTGTTGATTTGGATATATTGGTAGATAGGGCCATCCACAATTGTGCAATGAGAAACAATTCAACAAATATTTTAATTTTAGCTAACGAAGATTTTGATGCAGCGTTCACCGATTTTGTGCCGATGTCACTGAGAAGCGCTTGTATTCAACTAAAATCAAATAAAACTTTAAAAGACATCGGCGGATTACATTACGTTAAAAAAACTTTACTGGAAACCATTTTATGGCCTTTAAAGTATCCAAAGTTATTTGCAAAATGTCCTCTTCGCCCTCAGACGTGTGTACTACTATTTGGAGCTCCGGGAACAGGAAAAACACTTCTCGCCGAAGCGGTCGCTAATGAATGTGGTGTTAACTTTATTTCTGTGAAAGGGCCAGAATTACTGTCAAAGTACATCGGTGCGAGCGAAAAAGCAGTGAGAGACTTATTCATTAGAGCTAATACTGCGAAACCATGTTTGTTGTTCTTCGATGAGTTTGATGCGATTGCGGCACGGCGTGGACATGACAGCACCGGAGTCACAGATAGAGTAGTTAATCAAATATTAACTCAGATGGACGGGGTTGAAGCACTGGAAAGAGGTGTTTACATTTTAGCGGCCACTTCGCGACCTGATTTATTAGACCCTGCATTACTACGCCCTGGAAGGTTTGATAAATGCTTGTATTGTCCGATTCCCGACACTACAGAAAGGGAACACATATTAACCGTTTTAAGCTCCAAACTTACTTTTAAAAATGTCGACTTAAAGGTGATAGCAGAAAAAACAAACGACTTCACAGGCGCTGATTTACAGGCCTTATTATACACTTCACAATTGCAAGCGCTTCAAGAATTGTTGAAGAAAGAACCGCAACTGGAATCCGAAAATAAATCACAACAAATTAAGAAGAGTGATGTGACCGCTGACACAAAACAACCCTTTTATCGGATGCCATCGATTGAGGACCAGTTATATCCTTTAAACATGAATCAAGCAGTTGATTCGCAGACAGAAGTTTCAATAATCAAGGGTAATCAAGCGAACTATTCGAATCTTGAACAATCGAGTTTTGGTGCAACGTTACAGCAAACAGGGGTTGTTATTGGTGAGGAACATTTAATGTTAGCGCTGAAAACTACAAAACCATCGGTGAACGATGTGGAAAGATCACGATATTTGAGACTGTAAGTTTTTTGTTACGTTTTGTGTGTGCCAAAGCGATTGTGGGGTCATAATTTGGGATATGCTTATTATACATATTGAAGTTTATATCCACTGCACAAATAGACAAATAGCTTTGAAATGTGTTCACATTCGATCACATGTCGTCTTTTGATTGATAAATGGAAAACGTGAATAATATTCGTTCGCAGTCGCGAAGTGTCCGAATGCAAGGCTAGCGCTGCGAGTCCATTTGAATGGCGAACGCGTTTTGATGTGCGGAGGTCGTCAAAATCCATTTGGTTTTGAGTGCCTTTTATTATTACTTTGTTTGCTAAGACTTTGTTAGTTCTCTGCTTTTATGAATTGAATAAAAAAGATGAATAGAAAAGCTGATGGAAAAAACTCCCGGAGAAGGTATAATGGAAGAAACTTTTGGCTTACACAATGAGTCTATGGATTCCCTTCGCTGTGAAATATAATGTAACACAATGGAAATACAAAGGAAAAGAATGCATCTGGGCTTCGATTCTCTTGTATAATCTGTAAAAGTTTTTAAAGGGCTTCTTCACAGTAGAATAGACACATTCTGATCACGATTGTTGTGTCTATCCACCATTCACAGTTTGTATTCGTTGAGCTTTGCGAGAAACGCTGAAAACGCTTTGCAAATGCTTTACACTCGCTTTTACGGGTTATTAGAGAAGGAGGAGAGAATCCAACACAAATGCTTTTACATGAAATCACTGTATAAACGCTGCACAAATCAATTAATCACTGCTCAATGAATATGAAAAGACTCTTCATTTATATCTTTCTTCTTCGTTTATTAAATATCGCCTTTCTTCCAACTCTGAAGTGATTAACGATTACTCTCGGATTACTGTCGCTTTCTTACCGTTCGCTTAGTTTCTTTTAAACATCAGTTCCTGCTGGCTTCGCATGCAGCACTTGCATTCGGTCTCTTACTTTTTCGTTAGTAGATTCGTGGGCACAATCATTTCACAAATAGTAATGTAACTTTTTATTTGCGGTCGATTGTGATTGAGTCTTCATTGTTGCTTCGAAATCGCAAATCGAGTGAAAAAAGAGAAGAAATGCGATCTCAAAGGCGAAACACTACTTTATGCAGAAATATATATAATTTTTGAAGATTCGAATGGAAGCGTGATATTTGAAAGGCTCGATTCAATTGCGGTTCTAAAGTTTGAAGAATTACTTTCAAAATTGCATTTTTGTTGAAATGAAGATGTAGTTGTAATTTCGGTTTTTGCTCTTCGATTGGGACGCTTGACGCACACTATTCGAGAGTGAAATTTTGACCTAAAACTGTAATCTTCCGTGCTTTGGATTCTTATTGTGAGCTTAAAAGCCCCATTAATACTTATAATTGTAAGTGATGTGAACTTGGAGAAAAAGTATAAGCCATCTCTGTTTGGGAGGTCTGCGTGTGAAACACTCCATAAATCAATGTTTACAACAGGTCCGCAGTGTGTGTCTTGCAGCTATTTCTCTGCTTTATTTGTCCAGTCGCGAAACCTGCAATATTTGCCATTTCAGTACAGTAATTACAAATTGAAGTATTGTGTTGCTGGCATTTAGTCATTTGAGAAGTAAAATTTGTAATGCCTGTGTTCAAGCCATTCGATTGATAATTACAGCGTTAAATGTGTCTTTTCTTTCGCAGATATTCATCGTTCAGGAAGAATCCAGAGAGCAGCGCTCAGTTTACGTCGAGTACCAAGAAGACAACTCTGGCATAGTGTTCACTTTTGGCATTCAATGTATCCCCGCTTTCATGGGTCACAATAAAAGGAACGAATTTTTTGTTCGTCTGTTGTATACCATAGACTGCTTGTCGCTATTTTGGTGCAGGTGTTCATTACAAGGCGATCACTTGTATACGTACTTTTCTGGTTGTGCTGCTGTTGCAAGTATTCTAACTGGGATCGAGAGTATCGCACTGTTCGTCTATTCATGTACTCGCTGTAAGACCAGAGTTTGACACCTGGGATACTTTTGTCTGATTCTTACGATTGCAGTCTCAACATTGCACTTTCAATGAGCTCTCGCCTTGTTTTGTCCTCTCTTTCTACGAATAAACGTCACTTAGAATTTAACTGATTTATGTGTTTCAAACAAGTGAATACTGTTCGATTCCAAACAAAATCGAAATACGTTCTCTCTATTCTCTATTCAGACGCAGTGCTTTTGGTGCTCATTTCGTTGCAATTGTATCATCAACAAAGCAACCGTTTTCGCCTCCTCTCTCTTTCATTCTCTTTTCTCACAACCTTTGAATATGTGTTGAAATCATATTAAACTTGCAGCCACACTAAACATTGCGTTTAATGTATTCACGGTTTCTTTTTTGTTTTCGTTGATTCTCAAAGCTTTTATTCGTTTGTTCGCTGTTCCACACTTTGCAACCACAATAATTCAACGTTTCGAATGTTCTACAATTCATTTGCATTGATGTACCAGTGTTGCAACTGTATGCAAATACAAGAAACACAACTCATTGTGGCCTGTATTTACAATCAATTTCTTGTTTCAAATTGTTCTCTCAAGTTGCATTCGTCTCGATAAATATAGTGTTGCTCTTCATTCTCATCGCTATTTCACAAAATGTTTCGTTTTAGCCTAAAACTTGTGTTAATTTGAGCATTGATGTATTCTTAACGGAACATTCGGAAAAGAAAAACGAGGGAACAGTGATCAGTGAACAGTGGTAACAGTGTTCTGTTACAGGGTTAAAAGAAGCGCACGGATGATTCTAAGAGTCGCTCGCTTTCTAAATATCGACCAACACAAGAATACATTTCGAGCGTATGAACAGTGGCAGTCATTTAAACGAAATTAATTAACTGAGAACATTAATAAACTCATTGTTGGAGTCATGTTGCAAAACACAAAATTCGTTGTGTTGCTGTGAAATGAGGTGCTGATGGAGCAGATAACGAATCCATTGTCTGTCCGAAAGTAAACAAATTCAGAAAACCAAATAACGAGTCTTTCACTCTTTTGTATGCCGTCAAACGCATGTATTCATTCATTGTTTCCATTGTGTAATTGTCTCTGTATATTTTTGTGTTTGTTTTTACGATTCAATCGCATGAATACTTTTTAAAACACAACGCGATGAAAGCACTTCTTTACAATCAATTCAAAACGGTGCATGTATCGTTCAAGTTGAACCTAATTCACTGAAACCCATTGAAAAGTGTCTCTTTACTCGCTCCTGCGGTACAATCTACAAAATCGAACCTAATTCACCGAAACCCATTCAAAATGTCTTCTCAGTCGTTGCAGCGATACAATCGAGAAACTAAAACGCGTAATCTATCCACTTGTCTCGCCTTTGCGATTCACATTCAAATTCATTGTTAAGTTCATAGCTCTTTGTAACACAGAGCCCTTGTAAACTGACATTGTGAAAAGTGATATTTCATTAAACTAACACATTACTGAGTTTCAAGCTCATACACTTACAACAACACTTACTTTGAAAGTTAAGTCATTTAATTTTCAACTCAAGCGTTAGTGTGTACTAGTTTTTATAAAATGTCTAATACCTTTTAACTATTGTATGCATTTTGTTTGTAACTAATGACTAAAATATTCGAATAGTACCCTCCCGACTAAAATCAGTAAGTGTAGTAAGTATCAATCTCTGCAGTGTATGATACCTCTTTCAAATAATTAAAATTTTGATTGATCTTATATATTTGTATATTCACACTAAGCGATGTTTGTTATGCCATTTGAAAAAGCACAAGGTTGTTTGAAAAGCTGATCTTCCAAAATTTTGTTGTGCAATGGCTTAACCGGTGTATTTTAGTATTTATTTCTAACTTAAATCCTTTTCTGTGTTTGTTTAATAGGTGGATCAAATATAAGTTGACATGATCAATGATGATCAGTAGTGATTACAAATACGATCACACAGTATGTCCAATTTTCAATAAGCGAAACTGGATTTTAATAACGCTTGCAGTCTTTTTGATCAATACAGTATGTTACGTGTCACCGCAATTTTGTTTTTCGTCTGTAATTTATATTAACACTACTGGCGAAAACATTTTGATTATATCGAGGTAAGTTTTGGTGTCTTCAACAAGGACACAGTTTTAACAGTAAATTAAGTAGATAACATTTCCGACATTATATTGTCTAGTGATAATTAGTTTGAATTACACACGTTTATGAACATAGTATAGTATTAAACACCGCGTGACTACTCAATATTCAACGCGAAACGTGTAAAGTCGGCTACGAAACTCACTGTACAGCATACACTGAATAAATTTATTTTTCAAATGCAGAATTTGAAGTTGAATATTTATGGTAAAAATTAATACTGAGGTATGAGTTTTACTTAGCATGTACATTTAGCATTGAAATGAAAGTTTGCCTTACGTACATTCAATATTATCAGGAACCAAATGATTGCTATTTGTTCGAAAGTTGAGAATGTGTGTCATGTTCAAAAGATTTAAAATATTATTAATATTATTTTGACAAATTGATTTAGTTGATGCGGAAGGTTGGTCTTCAGCAAACTTTCTGTTCATCGCTGTTTTTTGAATGAATTTCAGTGAAAAAAGTTTGCGAATGCTTAAACCGATCCATATTTTAAAAAAGTATGGTAAGTCTTTTTTTGAAAATTTCATGTTCTTTCACCACAAAAGCAATGTTTTTCCGAACGATCGTGCAAATATCAAACAAATTTTTATAGATTTCGAAGAGATACTGTTGAAGTACTTTGCTCGTAACTACTTCTTTTAAAAAGCGGTATAATATTTCACTAAATATTGTTGTGCTGCAAAGGATATTTGTGATTATTGTGGGCACATTGAATACAAAGTGTATGAATGGACGAAGCAATGATTTGCCTGCAAACTGCGATAGATTCGCTCGCAGTGATTCGTGGTTTTACCGTTTTGTGCGAGTAGTGTGTATTTGTGTGTTTGCAACGATTGCAATAATGACTGCGAGAAGAGGAACATTGCGATATTGTCAAGAAAATGTGTTTTACGTGTTTTGTGGATATAAGTGTGCGTTACTGGAATCAGTGTTTGAGAATAGTTTGAAGAAGAAAAGAATAGATTGTATGTTGACCCTTTCCCTTGGGCAGTTGTATTGGAAGCGAAAGCGATTACCGATCGTTACAAAAATGTTACTACTATGGACATTCGGTCTTTAAAATATATGCGTTGTTGTTGTGTAGTGTTGTTTGGTTGCACACAAAGAAAGCATAAATTTATTGTTTGGATACGAAATTCGGATAAAAATAGAAAATTGATGATTTTTGTAAAGTTTCTTTGAACTGAAAATTTTCAATTGATTTTTGAA
Source organism: Leptotrombidium deliense (assembly GCA_003675905.2). NCBI lineage: Eukaryota > Metazoa > Arthropoda > Arachnida > Trombidiformes > Trombiculidae > Leptotrombidium > Leptotrombidium deliense. The sequence goes on from NCKV01000576.1 coordinate 13,055, forward strand.
AAGAGCTTTTCACAAGAATTTAACGCTAAACTTTTTTGTATCGCTTTTTCTATCATAGTATTCAAGTTTAGGAACAGTTTTGAAAAAATTAATTTAATGTTTGAAATTTTTTGCTTTATTTTGCAACAAAAAACAGACGAGAAAAGCGTTGAGAGCAGCATTGAACAAGCATTGAGATTAAATTTAGTGAAAAGCAGAAAAGCTTCAGAAAAGAGAAGGCACAAAATAACGTTTTTTGATACATTCAATCTCTTTTATTTATAAATTGGGAAATAACGTGGACTCGAAACTAGAATTAGGTATGAAAATGCATGTATAACTTTTATTTGTTGCAACTTTCTTTGTTCAATCGTTTCTATTGACAAAGCTTTACGACAGGCTTTGTGTGGTCTGTTCTTCAATACACGTTTAATACGCGAATTCGGTTATAACGCTATTCTATAATCAATAGCTTTTCAAATACGAATACAAAAGCTTTGCACCCTTATATAAAAGTATGCAGAATTTATGGAATAGAATTGCTTTGTTATTCCTCTGAAATTGAAGCGACAATAATACAGGAGACCAAAAACTTCTTTTCAATACGTTCATCAAAGACTATACAAAAGTGTACTTCACTCCATTGTTCAACACCTATACTCTACAGACAATGTATATTTTGCTACAAAAAGCATATGTGTTTTCTTTGTTGCCACTCTCATCTGTGAAACGCTTTCATTCAAAGCTTCTCCAACATTACTCCTCTAATTTCAAAACTGCTTCTAAATGCCTAAAATGTCTTCTCTCGACTCTTTCTGTTACTCAACACGACTAACTCACGAACCGCGTCTCTGTCCATCCGCGTTCTGACCGTTTGCGCGTTCGCCTTCCGCGACACTGTGACACTCATTCGCTCTCCGGAAATTGTGTGTGCTTTCTTTCGCAAACACTTCTCTTGTTGCCAACATTTACGCAAGCAAAGTGTGAACAGTGGCGAACATTGCACCAAGCACGCAATCAACTTCATGAATACCGTTTTATTGATTTATTTGTGCGACGCATTAACGCCGTGAAACCGATGTGAATGCAGTACACGCACAAACATGTGTTTCATTTCATTTTCTCCTCAATTTGCGTGATTTTTATCGAAATCATTTTTGCGCGCATTTCACGCAGAATTTTCCCTCGCAAAACATGATGTTCAATGCCGAACACACGAGTATTGGTGGTGTTCGCAATTTGTGCAACTATCGAGATCGATGTGCACAACGACCCTCTTCACTGGAAACATCAAACAATGAGTGCTTGTTTGTGCCGCTATTAAGTGATATAATGTCGGAAAGTGGATACAATGCTTTCAAAAGAATTAATATCATTTATTGACTGAGATTGCGGCGCTACTGACTTTGTGATGGATAGCAAACTTCTTAAACAGTCACTTAATAATTGTCGTTATTTCATAAAGAAAACATGCTTCGCGATAACAGAAGGTTATCGGTGCCTTAAAGACACTTCGAAAACAATTGACTTCGCTTTGAAAACAATTGAATTCTCTTTGAAAACGCTGCGAAACAAAACACCGACACTCGAAACACGATTAAGACTTCTTTCTTGGAAAGCAAATAGGTCAGCAGCGATTTCCGTCCAAAGAACGGGTGATGTCGAAATGAAGAGGAGTGAAACCCGGTGTGTTTGGGTACGACATACCAGACCAAGGCGTTATGGATCCGTGCGGTCCGCAGCCACAGGGCATTATTGATGAATACAAAGATGCTATTGCCGAGTTAGTCGAACAACCAAATGCACTCTTTGAGTTGTGGTGACTCGATAAAAGATTGTTCTTCATTTCTAAAGAGGCTGCTAACGCTGACTTCGTTTTTTCGTAGTGACTGAACGGGTTCGCGGCTGCGACGTGCTCCATGCTTGAAACGCTCGCAGCGGCAGATCGCGCGGCCTCTAAACTTGATAAATAATTGTCGGTGTGAAGAGGTAGTCTGAACAGTGAAGGGTGTCCGATGGAAGCCGTTTGAGACGTTTGTGGAAATAGCGACCGATGCAGACCCAAATAGTCGACGGGTGATGGTAAGTGAGGTATTGGAGAACTCTGCTTCTTAATTAAAGGCTTCGGTTTCCGTCGCGGTCTGTATTTGTAGTCGGGAAACTGTTTCATGTGCAACGCTCGCAGTCTCTTCGCTTCGTCGATGAACGGCCGCTTCTCTGTTTCCGTCAACTGTTTCCATTCAGCACCTAGTCTTTTGCTGATTTCCGAGTTGTGCATCTTCGGGTTGTCCTGTGCCATTTTTCGTCTCTGTCCGCGCGACCAGACCATAAACGCGTTCATCGGTCGCTTCACGTGATCGTTGTTTAACATACTCGAACTGCTTTTATTGCAGTTCGATGAAATGGCAGTCATCGTCATTGTGTCACAGTCACTTTTGGCACCTTTCAACTGAGAACAACTTTAAGTGAGAAGCATTTGAGAGACTAACGAACAAATTGCTCTCTATGAGTGCGACTGCTGAGGCTCCCCCTCTTCGAGCCAACCTCTGCTGCTCGCATTGGAGGGTAATTTCGCAATCTCTCCTTCGTGCGGAGTTTGCAGCAGTTGCCAGGAGATCGGATTTGTTCTTTTTCGCCGCTCGTCAAACTGAGAGGCGAGAGAAGATCTCTGTGTTCACATCAGCATCAATAGCGCCTCTGTTGTTCTTCAGTTGTCGTGCAGCATTCGCACTGTTCTCCGCGTTCACAGAGCGTTTTAAACTCTTAAAAAGTAACAACGGCAACAAAGGTAACAAAAGCGTGCAACAATGGTGTACACAATGCAAAGGTCACTCCTGTTCTGGAGTCTTGTCAAACAAATGTATAAGCGTTTCACTTTTCAACAAAAAGATTGCAACCAAAGCAGCTTTACTAATCGCAGTTATATTCGCTTTGTTAATGTGCACAACAATAAAGAAGGGTTTCTTAGAGCATTGTGATCAATCTTTTTATGGGAAAAGTGTCCGTTTGTTTCGCAGACAGTGGAGAGGAGAGCAGCAATGTTTCGATG
>NCKV01000577.1:0-16079 GCA_003675905.2 Leptotrombidium deliense
TAGTTTTTTGGTGTAAAGTGTACGACAAAAGACTGAATTGAAAATTTGTACTAAACACAAAGAAACAACATCGAAATATTCAGGAGTGAATAACTCAAATAAAGTCGAAAAAATAATGAAAACATTAAAATCATAATTAATGGCTAACAGTGCGTGTCGTAGTTTTACTGATCGCGAGTAAGTGCCCATTTTGAAACAATTACCGTGTGTGACAGTCCGTCGGTATTACTCACGATTGACACTTCTATTGCAAGTCAACAATTTTATATGCGATAACGTTAACCAAACAAGCGTCGTTGTGAGCAGCAATGTTTATGAAGCTGTAAACGACACGAGCGCCTTTCGTAAGTCTCGCGAACGACAAATCGTGGAACAGAAGTAAAGCTGGTCTTTGCGTTGTTGTATTGTTGCGGGTCTTCAGTGAAGGAACGTAACAATGTCTCGAATAGCAACTTCACTTTCTGGAAAGGTACGTATTCGTAGTCTTGTGTTCTGCTTTTGGTTTGCAGTAAAATGGAGCTGTGCCCTTTTGAAGGACAAATCTTTAAAAGCTTTTTTTTGCAGGGATGTCTTCTCCTTACCAGTGAATGGCAGATCAGAAAAATACACACGTCTACTGTACTTGCAGTGAAAAAGGTATTTTAGTTAATATTCATAATGATTAATATGCTTGAATAGGTGGCAATGAGCAAATTCGACACTGCTCCAATTCCTTATGAGAAACTGCAGAAAAATTTAAAAACGGTTCGCAGTCGTTTGAACCGTCCATTGACATTGTCAGAAAAGGTGCTCTATTCTCATTTGGATCAACCTGAAAGTCAAGAAATTGAGAGAGGAAAGTCATACCTTAAACTACGACCAGATCGTGTGGCAATGCAAGATGCTACTGCTCAGATGGCAATGTTACAGTTCATCTCTTCCGGATTAGCTAAAGTAGCTGTTCCTTCAACAATTCATTGTGACCATCTGATTGAAGCTCAAGTTGCTGGTGATAAGGATTTAATAAGAGCCAAAGACATAAATAAAGAAGTTTATAACTTCTTGAGTACTGCGGGTGCAAAGTATGGTGTTGGTTTTTGGAAACCTGGTTCAGGGATTATTCATCAGGTACTAAATCTGTAGTAATTTATCTCATTGGTCAACAACGCTTGCTGTAAATACTTTAACTGTATTTAGTTGTGGTTGTGACCAAAATTGACAAGCAGTTTCAGGTGTGATTGAGAATAAGTTCGATTAATCATGTATATTTCTGCTTACAACAGATAGTTTTGGAGAATTACGCCTTTCCTGGAGTTCTTATTATAGGCACAGATAGCCATACTCCTAATGGAGGTGGATTAGGAGGTTTATGTATTGGTGTCGGTGGTGCTGATGCTGTTGACGTTATGGCGGATATTCCATGGGAGTTGAAATGTCCAAAAGTAATTGGTGTGAATTTAACTGGAGATTTGTGTGGCTGGACTTCTCCAAAAGATGTCATTTTGAAAGTAGCTGGAATTCTTACAGTAAAGGGTGGCACTGGAGCGATTGTCGAATATTTCGGTCCTGGTGTTGACTCAATTTCTTGTACTGGTATGGGAACGATTTGCAACATGGGTGCAGAAATTGGGGCAACGACATCGGTTTTTCCGTACAACCGACGAATGAGAGACTACTTGATTGCGACAAACAGAAAAGAGATTGCCGATTTAGCCGATAGCAACAAGGATCTCCTGACTCCGGATAAGGGATGTAAATATGATCAAGTTGTTGATATTAATTTATCGGAATTGAAACCTCACGTAAACGGTCCTTTTACACCTGATTTGGCACATCCTATTGATGAGCTGAAATCGAATGCCAAAAAAGCTGGTTGGCCGATGGATATTCGTGTTGGCCTCATTGGAAGTTGCACAAACAGTAGTTACGAAGATATGAACCGAGCGGCTAGTGTTGCCAAACAAGCACTAAAGCATGGTCTAAGATCCAAGTCGATGTTCACTGTGACTCCTGGTTCTGAGCAAATCAGAGCCACAATTGAAAGAGATGGTCAAGCGCAGGTTTTAAGACAGTTTGGTGGTGTTGTCTTAGCAAATGCTTGTGGACCTTGTATTGGTCAATGGGATAGAAAAGACGTGAAAAAAGGGGAAAAGAACACAATTGTAACGTCGTACAATCGTAACTTTACAGGAAGGAATGATGCAAATCCAGCTACCCATGCGTTTGTGACATCACCTGAATTGGTTACTGCATTGTCAATTGCTGGTGATCTCAGCTTCAATCCACTTACTGATGAGTTGACAGGAGAAAAGGGAGAAAAGTTTAAGCTAGAAAGTCCAACTGGAGATGAATTACCTTCAAGAGGATTTGATCCTGGTGAAGACACTTACCAACCTCCTCCAGCAGATGGATCTAACGTTAAAGTAAATGTTGACCCTAAAAGTCAAAGACTTCAAATTCTGGAACCGTTCGATAAGTGGGATGGAAAAGACTTGACTGATATGCTTGTTTTAATTAAAATAAAAGGTAAATGCACAACGGATCACATCAGCGCTGCTGGTCCGTGGTTAAAATACAGAGGACATTTGGATAACATTTCGAATAACATGTTTATTGGGTAAGTATTGAATATCTATTAAATTGTGATTAATTTCGAAGTAATGTTCAGTGCAATTAACATTGAAAACAACGAAGCCAACAAGATTAAAAACCAAGTGTCCGGTGAATGGGGTGCAGTACCAGACACAGCACGATTTTATAAATCAAAGGGATTGAAATGGGTTGCTGTTGGCGATGAAAACTATGGAGAAGGAAGCAGTCGTGAGCACGCAGCTTTGGAACCTCGACATTTGGGCGGAAGAGCAATTATTGTAAAAAGTTTTGCCAGAATTCATGGTAATTTGTTGTGCTTAGTAAATTTCTAATCGATTATTACTTTTCTATCGCCAATTAGAAACGAACTTGAAGAAGCAGGGTCTTCTTCCACTAACTTTTTCAAACCCATCGGATTACGATAAAATTCAACCAACTGATAAAATATCACTTCTTGATTTAAAAAGTTTAGCACCTGGAAAGGTTTGTTGTGTGTTTAATTTTGTTTTTTTTTGACTTTCCATTTTCGTAGCCTGTAAAGTGTGAAATAAAACATAAAGATGGTTCAAAGGACACGATTATGTTGAATCACACAATGAATGAAGGACAGATTGATTGGTTCAAAGCTGGAAGCGCTCTTAACAGAATGAAAGAATTGGCTGCTGGAAAATAGTAGAAGTGAATGAAAAATTATAATGAAACAGCCAATACCAATATTTGTTTAAGAATCAAGTAACTTTTGTTTGAGATAGTCTGGTAAATAAAAATACACCGCTGTATCAAAACAACTTTTTTACCGATTAGTTAATATCGTCCATAATTCCACTTTCGAAAAATCTACTACGTGCGACAAAGTAGACTTTTGAAGTATACTAAACTTTATTGACTGTCGTACTAAGTCGAAGAGTAAAATATGCAGAGTGTGCATTGTTGGTGACTTGTGAGGTGTCTTCCACATTCGCTTCGCAACGCACTATACAGGCGAGTATCTTAATTACGGTTGCACGCTTCAATCTCTCAAAGTACTTGAAACTGGTTATTGTGTGAGTCGGGAATTGTGCGAATTGAACTTTGTGCTAGTCTGCATCTTACGTTGCTATTTTATTCAGATGCGCAACAAATTTTACAACAAAGATCAAATGAATTCAAGTTCATTTACAACGCTGATCGATATTCAGTTTTAACATCAACCATCACAAACCGACCGGTTTGCGAGCGCAATTCTATCGATCGACGTGAGAAGACTCGGATCGAGTTTTTGCTAGATGTGCAAATGCAGTCACTTCAAACATGTATTTTCAAACATATCAACCAGATAATAATGAAATGAGATTTTGTGTATAATTTTTTGATAATACAGTTACATATTAAATATTAAAAGCGTTTTCGAAATTCAGACAAAATTCACTCAAAAGGCGATAGCAGTTACATTCTTATTTGGTTCCGGTTACATGTTGTGTACAAAGTTCACACACACACACACACATTCGCGGCGGAAGACTATAATGTCACTTTTTATGTTGAAACAATTCAGTCCCAGGTTATACAGTGCGTACCATAGCCGGATCCACATGTTTAAGCTATGTAAAACGACACATGTTGAAACTGCAGTTGTAAAACGACAACGAATAGACCAAATTAATTTTTTTTCTGATGTAAATTGCGTCAACATACACTTTTGCTAAAAATTAAAGTCAATATCTAATTTGATCGTAATGACAACCTATGACTGATTATTGCAGATATGGACAGTAATTTTGACATACAATGACATACAATTTTGGAATAAATGATGTAATTTTTAATCTCATCACTAATCGATTGAGATTAACCGCTTTTTGAAAAGAGATCAAAACATTATTCCAAAACTGTATGTTGTAAGTTTAGAGGAGTAAGTTGCAGTTTTATCGCTAAATCATAATTTTAAAAATTTGTTTTTCGACAGAATCTTTGATATTTTAAAATGAACAATTCTGCATATGAAGTATAGATACGACCAAAATAACAGTTAAGTTTTGATCCTCATCTTAATCAATGTTTTCAATGAGAGAATACTAAAGATAAGAACTGTTAATTTGCTCGTATCTGTACAGCAGATTGTCACCCTGTTTGAACAAATAAAACAAACGAACAAAGGTGTGCGAGTTAAAATTGTAATCACAAAAGTTGGACGTTGCAAATGCAACGTTTCTTATTGCAGATTATTTATGCAATTGTGTTGCACGTTTTAGAGACGGAAAAAGTACAATTTTATACGTGAATTGTGGCTTGCGACTTTTACTATTATAATAATTTGATAACATTAAATATTTCAGAACGGAAGAAAACGTCACATCGTTGCTTGAGAACACCAAAGTTAAATTCATTTGAAACGGATGTAAATGAAAGTTTTCTGGTCGTGTATTGCTTAATAAGAGTAATTATAGCAGAAAGGAAAATAATGTAACGTTCAGCAATGAAACTTGAATATTTCGCTATTTTAATTGAATAGTGTAAATTAAGAAAATATAGTAGATCATTAAGTTGTTGTTTTCAGCTAACCATTCGATTTTTGGCACACTGAAATTTAGTAAAATAAAGAGTTTAGAAAAGATGGTTGATACGCGAAACACATGCATACAATTGAAGCAGTGTGATATGAGGCATTGGAGAAGAATCGATATACGGCGACTCGCCTGCGAATCCGCAGAGAAATGATACGATTTGCTCAGTTCGAAGAACACAGCTCATCGTTGCCATTGGTTCATAGTTGTCGTAAAGGCGGTCAGTCGAGTAAATGTTCATTACTGCTTCGGAAGCAAGAAGTTTTCTTCAGCCCTCGCCTCTTCGCTGCACTGGTCGTGAATAGAGTTCCAGTTATAGGTTTCACATTGATTGCCTGTGTATTGCACTCGTACTGTATTGCATTCGTGTCTTCGACAAACAAAAATTGGTGAACACTCTATGAACATAAACTACTTTTGATGTGTGTATCAACGAACTGATTGATAATATAGGTGAGTGTTTGTGAGGTAATTTCGCTGCAAACAGTCCCCAGGTAACAGTTGTGAACGAAGTTTGCGATCAATTTATTTTGATTGCGAAGTGTACAGTGAACGTAAAGCTGCGTCACCGTCCAAATTTATTGAAATCAATAAATGTGCAAAGTGTTATGGCAATTAAGTTGATTCACATATTATTGTTGTGGCGTAAAGTGTCACCGATGAAAGTATGTGTTCGCTGTGTGCGGTGCAGCGATACATCCGACAGATCGGAGAGCGTTCGCGAACACCCGATACGTTGGTGCGTGTGGTGCATGCATCGCATGCATGACTGCGAGTTGCCTGCGACTCCACAAATATGTGTGCTTTCGATTCCATTATTGCACAAAAGCTAATGTACAGTTGCAGTCGCTGTGACAATGTAATTCAGTGCCGATAATATTCATAAAGGGTAGGGCAGCGATGGAGCGACCGTGTGCACTGTCGGTGCAGCGCTCGTGTGTCGCCCGCAAAAGCAGAGACCCGTTACGGACACTGTTGCAGCTGCAGTTTGCCACTCTCGTTACGGGATAATCATAATTATTAATGTTACCTGAATTTATATTTATTCACTACTCTACTCCCAATTTTATAGCGTTCGCAAATTATTTTTGCAAACGCTGTCATTCATGCAGTTCTGCGAATATATGCTACGCCGAAAGCAATTAGCTTTGGATCGTGTGACACTCTTACCAATCGATCAATTAATTCAACGACTGTTCCACTGTTACAGACTTGTGAAAACTGTTTTTCCTTCAATTCAATCGCTGTATTTCAATACAACTGTTTTTGTGTTCGTGTTGCTTTCAAAAGTTATTGTAATAACTGTTTTAAACCTAGATTTTCAGACGAATACGTATTTTGCACAAAGAGTGATGCAAACCTCCATTTTGTCCTTCATTCGGCTAAAGGTACGACATTTCTTTCAATAATGTCTCACAAATGACTCCCAAAAATCAATAAATTGCTTTCAAAGAAGTTTATTGCTTGGCGCAAGGAAATAACTGTTCTCTCTTTGTTCGACCATTTTTGCATTTCCAATTCTTGTTCCCGAATCTCTCAGTATTCTGCCTCGGCATTAGCACCCTTAAAACCACTGCTCTAATGTTTATAGATAAACCGTAATTTGCTGACATAATAACAAGTTGGTCGTACCTCGCCTGTGAATTCGTTGACAACTATCAATTGTCACAACTCGCATTCATCGCAAACATAAGATTTACTCGATTAGACAAACACGTAAAATATCAAACAAAATCAGTTAAACAATTCGTAATTGATTTTTAAGTCAGTAAGTTGCTTATTTGTTCTATAGTGATAAATTTAAACAAAAGAGATTGAAATAACGTGAGCATTTAATGTTAAGCAGTAAATGTCGTAATATGGACTGCGTTTTGAATAGTTTCAATTCAAAATTACAACTCTTCTGCGATTTTTTTCTACTTGAAAATCGTACTAATACTTTTTTATATTTGAACTTATGCAAGCTTTTAAAATTGAAAAATAAAGCTTGTGTGTCTTAGCAGACTGTGAGTGTTGTTGTGGACGTGATTAACGAATTTTAAAAGAACATAAATGTGATGAATTTAGGTGCAATTGTATTATTGCTTCAATGATAAACACGTGTTTGTTTTTTAAATGAAACAAGTGAAGTTTGCACAAAAATAATAAAAGATTACATTTTAGGAAAGAAACGAAAGTTGGCAAAAATGACGGCCAAAGAGCCTCTATTGCCATGTACCGACTGGTGTTCGAATTCACGTACATTTTCGCTCAGAAGCAGTCGTGAAATGAAGTTGCAGCAGTCGTTGCAGTCACCGGTCGATACAAGTGAAGCGGTGAATACGTTTAGCAATGGCACGTCACCGAATGTCGACGACGGACTGACAAGTTTGACGTGGTTACAAAACTTAAATATGTGTATGACCAGACTTGGAGCTCCTACACCTCCGACTCCCCCTGCAAGTCCTATCTGCTCATCTTCCTTAGTACACAGTCATCAGCTTTCGAACAACAAATCTGTGCTCTCTCACTTTTGCGACACGAATTCGACCTCCCCGAGTATGATTACCAATCATTCTTCTTCCAACAACACCCACATTTACCGAGAAAAGACTCGTTCAATGAACGGACAATCAAGTGCAACATCCAACTCCTCCTCATCCTCATCTAAAAAATCGATATCCCAAGTCGAGGACCCCATAGATTACAAAACTAATGGACTCATTAAACCACCGTATTCATACGCAACGTTAATATGTATGGCAATGAAAGCAAATAAGAATAAAATGACTCTTAGTGCCATTTACAAGTGGATTCGCGAAAATTTCCTTTATTACAGAAATGCTGATCCCAGTTGGCAGGTATGATTTTATATTTCTATTACATTGCACTTTTAATCACACGGTCACTAAAAAATAACGTTTCTGTAGAGGCTGTTTATTTCCAACTATTTTTACTCCACTTGTGCTTTCACATCCATTTGGGTTGCATTTTTCTTTTCTTTTTTTGCTCTTCATTCATCTTAAACAATATTTCGGATCATGTTAATACTCATAACAAAACTAAAATGTTTCAGTTTAATGTTATTAATGCTTCAAAAGAGTTACATCAGCGAAAAATTTTATCCAATATTGGACTCGAATCAATACAGATATGAAAAAATTAGTCACGAGTTGATGCTCATTGCATTACAGTTCTAAATGTGAGATTAATTAATATAATAAACTGTAATTTGTGGTGTTAAAAAATTTTGCTTTTGGTCTCTTTTCGACACCGGTTTAATTCCTCACTCACTATGTAATGTAATTAGATGCCTTATAAGTGACACTAACCTCTTTGTTCTACTAAGGACAGTTCATATAACTCAAATTATACGATGTCTTCATTTGTTTCGGTTTTATTTTCTGTAACTTCAACAAAAGTATTGCCGTTTTTTTCGAAGTTTGACTGATTTGCCGACTCCACAATTTACTTTTCTCGACATTCAATCGTACAGTTGCGATCGAAAAGTTATGTCAAACCTATCAATTTTAACGCTTGAAATGAAAAGTGATGCAATAAGTTTTCAATCGCAATTGCATTTTTGTAACTCAATCTTGTTTTACAAACATACAGCTTCGGATACAAAATTGTGCATCACTTTTCCCATTCGTGAAGCTAATGTTAAAATTGATGGAGATCTCACATTTTTTTGCCTTTCCATATTGCCTTGATCATGATTATGATTAAATGTTTATTTTGCTGTTTTCATTAAATTTTTATTCAATATCTTTAATATCGGTAATACCGCAGTCAGTGTCTTCATTAAACGCGGGGAATTGATTACTGAACAACCGTTGATTTCGTTTGCGAATGTTAAATAAAGCTGTCGGATAAAGTGAATTGAACAACTTTGCGTTTGTTAAAATTCAAATTTTTGCTCACTTTCTACAGACACCAAGTAGAATTCACATATATTCGACATGTCGGCTAATGTGCCGAAGTATGGATGTCCTGTTTTTAAGTTATCGGCATTAAACTTTTTGCAATACCGTGAAATATTCATTAATGTCATTAACGATTAAGCACAAATGATGGCGTTCACAATGAACAGTTTTCTTTTATTTGTAATACATTTTACAATTCTTAGATTACTTTAATTATGTTTTTTTGTGAAAACATGAAGTTAAAGATCAGCTCCACGAATTCTGTGGTAATCAATAGTTCAATAAAATTTCTAGCCGAATATAGATAATTTTTCGAAAGATTTAGAGGTTAGTTGTGAATAGTATAAATTAAACTTTAGTTGTCATTGATGAGAAGTTTACTATAATTCTTTACAAAATAATTCAAAATAATCAATGTTGTTTATTAGGTATCTTTTCGATTCGCATAAATAGCACGAATCGTATACTAAATTTACGACAATTAAACCAATTTTAATAATTGACATGTTTCCGAAATTTCGAAGATTAGTCAATTAGTTAATGTGAGTCAAATTAGCACAATGCCAAAATGTTTTGAAGTAATTAATGTTGATTTTGTAAAAATTAATATTCACAATTTCAACGAATTTGTGGCAATGTTATAATTTTAACAAAGTTTTGAACTCTGTTAATCATAACGTTCGCAGCAATGTTGTTGCTTATGTACACAGAACTTAATAGTCTACAGATCTGACCGCACACACACAATGCCTATGAGAACAGTGTGATTAATTTGGCGATCGATTTGCTTGTGTATTGTTGTAACTTCGCTTTGAAAGAAACAAATTTCAGTCAATGTTGAGGCGAAAAAATGATTGAATGATTATATGTGTGCTTTGTAACAAAGCATTCTTTCGGGTCTCAGTAATTATGGATCGCAAATCAATCCGTCTTTCAATGCGAAAGTTTGTGTATTTACAAAGAAATTTGAGTTCGCTTAAATTTTTGTTCCTTTGTGTGAAAGTCGAACTGAATTCGTGTTTTACGGAGCAGCACGTTGCAGGTAGTTATGTGCAGTTAAGCAAAAGTAGTAATTGTTTTTATAAAGTAAACGCAAATACGTTCTTTTAAGTTATGCAATGAGAACAGGAGTGACTGTAAAAACTGCAATGTGACAAAAGTTTTATTTGTAACTGAACAACAATAGATATCGATTGAGAATTTTGGTTCAACTATAGGTTCAAATAATAAACATATTTTTCAGAACTCGATCCGACATAACTTGTCGCTGAACAAATGTTTCATTAAAATTCCGAGAACAAAAGATGAGCCGGGAAAAGGAGGTTTTTGGAGACTCGATCCTGTTTACGCGGAGACTTTAGTGGATGGCGTTTTCAAGAAAAGGCGACCAACTCAGAGAACAGCTTCAAATGGAGTCTCTAATGGAGTGCGCAGAAAGGTGTAGTGCGGTAAAAATATGCATGGAATAACCACTTATTGCGTCGCATTTTAGAATCGGAGAAAAGAAGGCAACAAAAACGAGTCGGTGTCGAAAACAGTAGAATCGTTGCAGAGAGGGATGCAGGAGAGAAACGTTGCACAAAGTCAGATACTTGACAATCTAATTATGCACGACACGCCTCCTGGTTCAGCAGAATCTTACAGTGCATTTGTGGAGGTATTTACAAATTGTGGATACATTTACAGACAACTTGTCTTTATTCAGACTCATAACGAAACAAATGAATTAGCGAACGCAGTGAGTAGTATTGGAGTAGCACAAGTACGCGCGCCTTTTTCGTCGTTTCCGTTACATCCGCAACAACACTTAAACAGCAATAATTATTCGGAAGAAATTTGCGTCAGTTCTACGCAAAACGAGAACAATATAATGATTGGTCAAGAAAACAGTGATATTTGCTGGAACGCAATACTCGCAGACGCAGAGCTCGAATTAGTGGACCCAACAAATTACGCAGGTCAAGTGGTGCACACAAACGTTACTGAATCTGGCAGTCTATGTGCAGCATCGACAACCACTCAGTTGACAGCAGTGGAACCTCACACTTTGCAGCTGGTCACACGAACGCCACCGATTGCAATTCTAGATGAGTCTCATACGTTTCATGCGACACAAGCCGCAGCTGCGAATTCACATCGAAACAGAGTTTCTCACTTAGGTGACCGAGACATAATTTCTGCGACACACAATGTGGTAACTTGCGTGAACCCAGCACCACACGTTACCGCTGCTCAGTGGCACTCGTGGACTCCTTTCGGTCAGAGACCATCGAACAATGCTGAAAATCAAACAACAGTGACCTCAGATATTATTCCGGTAGCACCGGTCGAAGGCGCTAATATTATAGCTATCAGTCCGGTTGGAGTTGTTGCAAACTCACGCAATACCGAATTTTGCGGTCAAAGAGTCCAAATAACCAATTGCCATCAAATCGGAAGTGTGTCACGAGGAACACAGTCTGACAGTCCACCGCCCAATGGTTTTGACAATCAAAGCGGTTTTCAGCCGTGGGTTGAATGTAAGGCTGCTCTGGAAGCTGCTGCTTTCGAACTTGAATCGTTCGGAGACCTTGACTCGTGTCATAATTATTAACCACTAGTTGTTTAGCATTTCAACAACAGTTCGCCAACAAATGGCTTCCGTGTTGCCTGGATTTGCTGACACATTTCACTATTTTATGTAATCTAGTCATTCACATTTAGTAGTTTATGCTCAGCAGAAATTAGTGTAAAGCATTGCAATGCACTGACATCGCCGTTTGTCATGCCGTCGTATCTTTAGATCGACGAATTTCGAAATCCGTCCAAAATATTGTAAATAATACATTGCTGTTCTACTGTATTCCAGCACTTTTCACGCATCTTTCTTCAATATTTAGTGTACTCTTTGTCCACAATAAAATTACTAAATTTAGTCTTTTGCTTCTTTCATTTCAACTCTAGTTTCAATACTCTGTTGTTCTCGAATAACTAATAACTAATTAAATATTCGTAAGTTTTACAAATTTTGATTTACGAAGTGAAAAAGAAGCTCTTTTGTGTTCAAAATTCAGAATTTTCTACAGCATTACTGCTTTAGTACGTTGTGAATTCGGAGACAGGTTTCCATTGTATCCAATTTTTAACAAGCATCGGAACTGCTTATAAAAGTTGTAATTAGCACTTGGAATTTTTATTTCCGGTGTCTCAAGTGCCTCCAAAACGCGAGTATTGTCTCTGGAATTCAGAACTATTTTTCGTGAAAATGTGCGATCGAAGTGTGGAAGTCGTGGAATCGAAGTTTTACTGATTGAAAAGTGGTAAGGTTACACCACAGACAACACTGTAACTAAATTTTCTTCAGTTTCTGTGGATAAGGAAAATATTTGTAAGTCATTGAAAGTAGAAGTTTCAATTGTGTTAAAAAGTCCTTATTTGGAACATAAATGCGACTGCATTTATCGATGAGTGCAAACGAATTACTCTCGTCTCTATGCTCTCGTACCCCACGAAACTTCCGCCTCATCAGTAACTTTCAAAACATTATCTTATTCTGCCGAACTGGGCCGGTTTTTCAGTTTTTATGTTAACTCTCAACTTTTTAGATCGGAACTGTGTATACCGAGATTAACATTTGTGCCTCCATCTACAGGGAAGAAGCCATTTAATTCTGAATTGTTTTGGATGGAGATGCAAAACAACACGGAACCTGAAAAATCTGCAAAACCGCAAACATCGAAAACTAAGAATTGGGATAAAATTGTGAAAGATTTTGAAGAAGAAGAGAGCAAGAACAATGATAGTGTCGACGCGCTGTTTCGTCAAATATACGCAAATAGCAACGAAGAAGTGCGTCGAGCGATGAATAAAAGCTTTCAGGAAAGTGGTGGTACCTGTTTGAGTACAAACTGGAAAGAAGTGTCTCAGAAAAAAGTAGAAGTATCCCCTCCAGAAGGAATGGAATATAAGAAGTGGTGACTTATTTGATGTTGTAAATGTTTCTGTTCTCAAATAAAATTATATCAACAATATGTAGTATGAGTTTGTCATTGTAGACTTATCGTGAAACCGTGGTACTCAATCTACGTTAAAGATGGTAAATGCATTTGACTTCAATTGGACAACATCATAATTGTCAAACAGTACAGATAAACGCGAAATATTTGTGAAATATCGAAATTAGAGTTGTCAACGGAATTCCGCGGAGCTGTATGGAGTCGAAGTTTGATAACGCGAAAGTGGAGGCGTAGCGGAGGTCAACAATTTATTGCACAAACAAAAACATACAGAAACGCGGACAAGTATGAACGAACCTCCTCATACACTTATATTTTCGGCAAAAGTATTAAAGAGACCAAGGAGAAGCGTGTCTGCGTTTTCAAATCGTGACCATCCGGTTAAAATGGCATTGTTTTGTTCCAACAATGTTGGCGAGATTAAAAATTTATTTACAAATCAGCCTTAGAACAATTTTGACATAAAAGGATTATGTAATCGTTCAAATTTTAGAATTGTGTAACTTTTGTATAGTTAATTTTAAAGAAGTTATTTCATTATCTTTTTGTTTCAACTGTGATGTCAAAAACTTAACTTTTGCTTCCAATTCAGAAACCGTCTGTTCTTTGTTTAAAAGTCGTAGCGACCTTAATAATGTCTTAGCATCTGGTCTTGAAGAAGGCACCGATGAAGTCATTGCGATTATGTTCGCACTTATAGTTGGAAACGTAAGGTGGAGAGATTCCGGTAGAATGTGTTTTTTGGCCAACTTATCGAAACAAATAGCTTTCTCCATACTTGTAGCAAAAGCGTACACTAATTCAAGCAAAACAAATCCCACACTATAAATGTCAACTTTACTGTCGTACTGCGAACTTTTCTTCTGTTCGGGCGCTGCGTACACACTTGTTCCAAGACCCGCTGTATGTTCAATAAACGGTAAAGAAAAATCATCCGCATTTGTTGCACTATAATTATTGTTTGGGCGTGAATTCTCCTGTTCTTCATAGTTTAAATGAACCGTTGAAAGTCCAAAGTCTGCGATTTTAACAGTACCATCGAAACTAAAAAGTATATTTTGAGGCTTTATATCTCTATGAATCAAATTATTTTCATGGATAAATGCAACACCATTCAATATATCTCTGAAAATCTTCATAGTTTCATCAAGATCAATAACATTATCTTTCTCGGTATGCGATTTGAGCAGTACTACATTCCTCTCATCGATCCAAGTTCTCAAATTTTTTTCACAGAGTTCCATTTGAATATAAAGAACAGCATATTTAATAATGGTATTCGGAACAATCTTAGACTCCAGTTTAACTATTTGTTGTTCCTTTTCGGCAGATAAATTGCGTGAGAATTGTCCAAAGTGACCACTACTTAATTTGGTTGCTTCGTTGTTATCTTCAAAAACAACATATTTATCGCTATCTTCTGTTTTCTCATCCAATGTGTCAAACTTTGATTCAGGCAAAATATTAGATTCTTTTTGATTAAATAAACAATCTTCAAGCCAGGAAGTTTTATACTGAATAATGTTTGGGTGGCTTGAAACGTTTGCAAATACTTGCACTTCTTTCAGAATTTTCTGAAAAGTTATTGGACTTTTATACCGAAAAGGTATTACTTTTAGTGCGTATACACATCCATCTAATAGGTGTGTAACTTTACAAACTGTTCCGAATCCTCCTTTATCTATTATTCCTATATTCATAAAATCTCTTTGATACCTTGAAGGTTCCAAAAACGAGTTTTTCTCACATTTCGATAGTAACTCATTTTCCAATGCAATTTTGTGGGTCATTTTTGGAAATGAAAGAGCATGGTTTCTATTACGATAACACCTCACAATATCACCATTTGCACTAACTTCATGGATAAGTTCTTTAAGCATCGAACCAAACTTATGATGAGAGCGATCCAGATTTGAAATAATGTTTTTCATCAAATCAACATTAATAGTTTGTTTCCCCAAATAATTGTAGAGATATAGACAAAGCTTTGAAAACAAAATGTTACGTTTTTCGTCTCGTTGTTCAATTAAACAGATCAATTCCCAAACCAAACTCCGCAATAACAGAAGACTGTTACCGTTTTGTTGTATGTTAAAATTTTCTACCGGAGAGCATCGTTTCAATACTGCAGCCATTGAATGTTGATCTTCAAGATTTACATCAAATTTTAAACAAGGCTTTAAAGTCATTTTTTGCGAATTATTGTCAGACATACGTTCTCTCATTTCAACGTAATAATCCGCAGGTGACACAAGCAATAAAACTAATTTCAATTGTGTGTCAACAGATGGCGCATGGTTGCCAATGTTAAACAGCGTGTTTACTTTTAAGTTAACCATTGCAACGATTGCAAATCGAAGATAAATTGGCAGTGAAATGGCACAAGGAACCAAGAAACTACCAAAGAAAAAGGGCAAACCAGTGGAGAGACAAGTTCGTAAAGGTAACAATTTTCAAGTTGTTTCAAGTTTAAAATAAAACATTTTTGATAGGCGCACCAAGAAAAGCGAAGCTTAGAAGTGAATCTGGTAAACATAACAAAGAAGTCGAAAAAGCAATTCGCCAAAAAATTGAAAAAGAAATTCGAACAAAAGCTGGAGATGATCGTTTGCAATCAAATGATTCCAAATAATCCGTTAAAAAAACAGTTAATCTAATGTTAATATTATTCGTGGTTGTTAAATACATTATCACATTATTGGGAATAGCCATCGTCTACATTATTTTTCGCAAAAGTGCTTCGTTTTCGGATTTGTTGCATCTGAAATAAATGTTCAATTCATATGTTACACGGGAGAGTGAATACTCACGTCGTCGTCGTCGATAACAGATTCGACGTAGAGATATTTTTTATTTTTGTAGTAATTTTTTCCAGATGTAAAGTACAACACGACGATATCGCAAACGATTGTTGTCTGAGAATTCATTTTGTCAAAAAATGAAAATTACACTTTACACTTACGATTGCAAATAGGCCAAGTCCAGAACCAATATTCAATAATAAAGGGATTACATTGAATTTTCCAGCTTCCCCATTCACAATGACTACAAATTTAATGCCAACT
>NCKV01000578.1:0-16075 GCA_003675905.2 Leptotrombidium deliense
AAAATTTTACCCCGTTTTATAACGACATGTCGTTAAGGACCAACTCTTGTTTTTTGAATATCTGATCAATTTCATTTTTACCGACATGCAGCATAATGCGGGGTAATACGGTACCTCAAACAAACGATTTTTTATGAAGGAATCGACAAGTTTGATGTTAAACAATGGCTCTCTTTTTATTAATTTTAAATCATTTAGTATAGCAAATTATGTTTAAACTTATTTCCTCAATGTATTGTGTTGGAGTTTGTTTAAATGAAAAATGAATGTTTAAATTTCAGCTATCCATCCAATGTTGTACTACTTTGTAAAGTTTTTAATATCCCCACGAATTAGTTACACGATCATTTTACATCCATAAACAAATTATTTTTACACGAACTAAATATAATATGTTGCAATCTGAACCTTTTGCTATCATGTTAATTAGTGATAAAGGCAAAATTCATTCAAAATGCGACGTCGAACATGTTTAGCGATCTGCACAACTAGAAGTTGAATTTGAAAATTGAATGTTGTAATTTTGAGAACTTTGAAAAATGCGCGTCAATATTGAAAGTCACGTGAAAAGAGTGGTGCAAAGTGGAGGAAAGTGTCCGCGATTGTAACGCTTTTGGTTCTCTTATTTTATCAGTGAAGCAGTAAACATTAATAACGATGTTTGCTTATTCGGAAGCCGAACACATTTTGAACTCATCACAGAGTACTTCTCTGCCGGCTTTCTTCGCAATGCTCACAATAATTCCAATTTTGATTGCCATTTCTTCGGCACCAATGGCTGTGAAGGCCAGTCAAGAGTTGACAGTTTATCGAATGCAAGAATACGACTTTCAAAGCAGTACTCATGGTTGTAGGAATTCAATAATGAATCTTGAAGCGCGTACACCACAGCTTCTGTCGCAGAGTTTCGCTCGAAAATGCGTGATCGTGAAACTGATGCATTTGGTTGAAAATCGCGATTTGCTTGATGAGCTGTTCTCGGAAACAGTTGCAGGAGGTTTACTCATTCTAATTCCTGCTAACTTAAAACAGCTGACTGAGGAGCAAGAAGCTAATCTTCTGTTGATGGAGAAAACAATTATTTCTGAAACGGTACAAATACCTGTGTACTTTGCAACTGAAACAAAAGAGTTGCTTCAAATTTACGACGAGGTTGAACAGTCTGGGTACACTAAACACGAAAACGTTTCTGGGTCTGAGAAATTATTTAACGCAGTCGTTGCAAATGGTTACCAAATTGTTGTTTCTGGCTCTCAAGCTGCTGCAATTCCGAATACTATTATTTCAAGTCTTGAGGTAATTTTCTATTATACTAGCACTTTGAACAGTTTGAAAATTATTTTCTAGGGTAAACTAGTTGCTAAGGGTTTAGAAGATCAAAGCCCGACGATTGCAATTACAGCATACTACGACTCTTCGAGCTCTGTTCCTGTGAGTAATGAATTGTAAATGCTTAATAAATCCGTGGATACTTGAAAAGGGATTATCATTTGGAGGAGATTCAAATGGCAGTGGCGTTGTAGCTCTTTTGGAGTTGTCACGAATATTATCGAAAATATACTCAAACCAGAAAACACACCCGCCATTTAATGTTGTATTTCTTCTCTCTGGAGGTGGAAAATACAGTTACTTGGGAACCAAAAAGTGGATAGAAGATCATTTAGACAACTCCGAGAGTGGTGTATTATCCGATCTGGTTTTCTCGATTTGTTTGGAGGCATTAGCTGACGTTGAGGGCACAAATTCTTTGTATATGCATGTATCGAAACCACCGAAGGAAAATACGCCTGCATTCAACTTTTTCCAGCAATTGCAAAAAGTGGGTAAAAAATACAAAGTTAATGTGACAATGGTTCACAAGAAAATAAATCTGGCTGATGAGAACTTGGCGTGGGAACACGAAAGATTCAGTATTCGACGTTTACCTGCGTTCACGTTATCTACGCTCAACAGTCACAAATCTCTCCGAAGGTCCAGTATTACAGACACTTACGAAAAAATTAATACAAAAAAGTTAACAAGGAACATCAATCTGATTGCTGAAGCTTTTTCGCGGCAAATGTTCGATGTCGAAGAGAAAGTTAATTCACAGATTTTACATTCAGAATTAGCTGTTTCAGAATCGTTTATTAGTTCATCTCTTAAATTTGTGACTTCAATTCCTCGAGCTCAACAGCTGTTATTGACTACTGAACGTGCATCTAGTTATCAGCTTCCAACTTTCCTTAGTACTTTGCAAGTAATGCTGAAACGCTATTTAAAAGAAGTCTCCGTTTATCACTACAAACCAGATAAACGTGAACCGGAGGTTGTTTTCTACGAGCCAACGGTCACTAAAATGAATGCTTACAAGTAAGTCAACCACGCAACTTATCGTTATTGATTACTTTTTCGTTAATAGTATTAAACCAGCGATCTTTGACTTGTTCTTATCCGTAGTGATTGTCACCTATTTTGGTCTTCTTTACGTGTGCTTAATTGTAAGTTACCAATTAATTTGCAATGCATCACAACATTTTTATTGTAGAACTTCCATTACATACAATCATTTATGAAACTGCTTAAGAAAACAGTGAACGGAAATCAAAATGGTAATTTGCCATATAAGGGGAAACAGCAATAAATCGATCATTGCCATGAAAGCAAAACTAGTCTAAATTAGGTTTTTTAAATCAAATTCGTAGTGAAAGGGAAATTCAGTTAGTTTTGTTAATATTAAAACATCCATAAATAGATTCACCAACGATCTATTTCTTTCTTTTCTTTTTGCGTTTCGAATCTTTCAAAATCAATGCAGCCTCAAAAGCGTCACTCAAAGAATATTGATGTGTCGGTTTTGAACAATATCCCTCCACGTCGGTAATCACCACATTTTTTTCTCCCTCCGCAACCAAAGCAGTGGCTAAATTCATCTTTTTTCCATCTTTCAACATGCTTGCAAATGAAGGCAACTTGCCTTGTGTTTCCAAAACATTCTCATTTTCCTCCTTTTTCACGTCATTGGTGTCCTGAACTAATGACACTTCGGATACCGTTGGAGACGGTGGTGAAGTAACTGAATCATTACTGCAAATAGGAAAATGATGTAAATTGTTAAGCTGATATCGAGGGAGCGGATAAATCCCATGAATTCTTTTCTGTTGTTCAACCTTCAGATGTTTATCTCTTTTATGCTCCTCTCTTGCTCTTCTTTTACGCTCATTTTCTCTATGCGAGTTTTCCACTTTGAAAGTAGCAACGGTCTCTTCCGACAAAATAGGCGGTTTCAACAGCAATTCAACGATTCGAAATTCACAGCTAAGAGGTAAATGCTGCATATAACGATGTCGTTTTCTTCCTTCCTCACTCATCGATGACCACTCCACTTCAACAATTCTTGCTTTCACTTCAGTCGGACTCTGTTCAAGTGACCCATACTCTTTGCAAAGCATTCTTACATTGAGCGAATGAAGGTAAATATGTTGTCCATCTTTCGACTGATAAAAGTAGTAGTCATCTTTTTCTACATGTTTCTTCTGTATTTCAAAGTCAGATGGAGGAGAACAAGACGGTAATGCAGATGCCCCAACCTCCACGTCTTCAAACGTAGTGGAAGCAATCTTTAGTGAAGCTTCTCTCTCTTTCAACGTTTGCAAAGCGCTCTCTATAAAACAAACTTCGGGTGTGTTTCCTTCTTCCACCATTTGTTTCTCCAACTGTTCCTTTTCTCGGGAAACAATTAAACGCAACACTTGTGAAGGAGATGCAATCAGCAGTTTGTGGTACAACGTTACGTCATCCTCGATGCTCACCAAATCAGCTTCGTATTTCTCCGGAGCCGGTACTGATATTGTAGAACCTTTTTTCCGTTTCATCAAACACATAACGATCTCGTCACCTACTTTAAAATCTATTTTTGGAACTGACAATACGCTTCTCAAATCTTGACGATAAACTGCATCAAAACAAATCGGACATTTGCGATATGACTGATCACTCAACGCCAAATAGTGAAGCATACACGACCAACAGTATATATGTCCGCATTTGGTTATCTTTGCTGCAGTTGGAGCGTGTAAGCAGATCGGACAAACAATAGACTCACTACTGAGTGAGTGAAATCGGACTTCCTCGACAAGATCCCAATCAACTGGTAAATCGGCGTCAATTTTATGTTTGCTGTAATCATTTCCCTTTTTGACAATAAATTGACAATTGGCCTGCAGAAATCTACCTTTGCTGTGTTTCATTATATTTCTTGCATACTTCTGATTACAACGTGATTCATGTGTTGTTTCTCTTGGAGTAAAGCTAAAGTTCAACAAATGATTTAAGTTGTGCTTTTTCGACGAGAAGTGTTTGCTGTCCACGCGTTCACTTCCAACCAAGTCTACATTCAGGTGATTATCCCAAAAATCCAACTCAGCTCCCTTCTGTCTCCCCCTACGCTCCAAAGGTAATTTTTTGGAAACTGCATTAGTTTTGCGT
Organism: Leptotrombidium deliense; assembly: GCA_003675905.2. Classification (NCBI taxonomy): domain Eukaryota; kingdom Metazoa; phylum Arthropoda; class Arachnida; order Trombidiformes; family Trombiculidae; genus Leptotrombidium; species Leptotrombidium deliense. The sequence continues at coordinate 4,468 of NCKV01000578.1, forward strand.
TCAGGCTTTGGATTGTTAAATGTCTCCCTCTTTTTATTCCAATTTCTTGCAAACCGTAGGTTGTGCAGTCCATTGTCCTGCTGTTTTCCTTTCTCGCTGTTATTCAAGGTGACATTTGGCTTCGAAACCGAAGCCTGAGCATTGCTTGTCATTTTTTCCATTCACAGGTAATATAAAAAGTCTTTTACAAAAGAACGATTTCTCGCCGCAAATGGCAGCGCAAATGTTGCAAGCTTCTAGCATTTTGTGAATTTAAAACAAATACATGGTTGATTCCATTTTCGAATAAATGACGTTATTCCTTTTTTCTGTCACTCTTCTTTTTTAAGGACTGGAAATGAATGTAAAAGAGTAAATGATGTATTCAACGTGTTCTTTCGAACACTGCTCGCAACGTTCGCAGCGAACAACAGTGAACAGCAATCGCCAATTGCGATTAACACTCTTCGACCCTCGAAATGGTGGTCAATGTGACGCTGAAGTAACAGCCGATTGAGAAGTACGCCGCCGCCATCAACAGCTATCCGAATCGTCCGCGAAATATCCGACTGCGGATCGGAAATACACTCGATTACTCACTTTCCACTCTCAGTGCTGAACTCTTTTAAAAACAACCAATTGTGCGACGTATACAGAGAGCATCGATTGCCAAAGTTACGCGCCCTGGAAGCCATTCAATGACATTTTCCTCGAGATAAAAACGGGATACGCGATACAACGTATAAAAACATAGTTGCGTTTTGTTTGTGATTTTGACTGTTTATTGAAAATTGAACGGAAAGCAGCGAATTGTGGACTGTAGTGTTAGTATTGTTTTGAGGTAACATCAAACGACAAGTTTATTGTTATTTTCACGCGCAGAGTGTGAATAGTTGTGAAGGGCCGTTGATTGTTGCATCAATAAAAGAGCACTCTTTGCTCACTTTTGAAGGTTCGTTTCTTTAGTCGTCGCAGAAAACTATAGCGTTGTTTGTTTATTCGAGCGTAGCTGTCGTCATTTTAACTGCAAACAAACAATCCATGTTTAATGGTTTTCGTGCTACGAAGCAATAGTCCGTCGCTTTGCCATCGCTTACAAGTGATGTCTGCTTTTCGTTCGGGATTCAAACACGCGACATTTAAAAATACGAATAGATCCCGTGAGTAACTTGATTAATCTTGATCTTTGACGTAACGTAAACTTCTTTAGTCTACAGCTTGTCTTCTCCTTCGAAGAAGAAAATTGTGTCAAGTTGTCTTGTTCTCTGCTTGGAACCTACAAAAACATCTGGAATAAAAACAAGTGCTGTTGTTGCTCGCATTGTTGTGCCACCGAGTGTTGGTGGCGATGGAGGCAATGAACTCAGAGGAGGCTTAGGGGGTTCCGATAAAGAAGGTGGTCGAGGAGTCGGAGGTTCAAAGGGTGGCAAGGACGGACTCTGTTGTCCCAAGTGTGGGAATCCGTGCACTCATGTTGAAACATTTGTTTGTAAGAATGATAATTGATTGTGTGGTGATTGTGTAATTTTCCACTTAAAATTTTTTCCAGCTTCGACGAGATTTGTGAAGTGTGAGAAATGTCATCATTTTTTCGTTGTTTTATCTGATATTGACACGAAGAAAACATTAAAAGATGCAAGAAGTGGCACTAGTGAAAAGCATAATTTGCAGCGTCAACCTCCTCCTCCACCTAAAAAGGTATTCTATTGCAATAAATTTTTGTGCTAATTTTTATGCATCCCAGATTTACGAATATTTGAACAAACATGTTATTGGACAAGAACACGCCAAGAAAGTGTTGTCAGTTGCTGTTTACAACCATTATAAACGAATATATAACAATATTCCAAGCACTGCCAGTAGAAGTAGTACGTCAACGACGGATGGCAATATTGTGGAGACTCATTCGAACGGTAAAAAGAAATTTTCACTTTCAGCTAAAGGTAGTTGTTGTTTCGTAAATAATTGTTTTTATTTTTCCCATTCGAACCCAATCACTCACAGATGTGCTTAGTGTGACTGGTCTGGGACATAGCAGTAACCCTTTGGGCGTTGGAAGTTTTCCACAACACACATTTCCCAATTCTGAATCGAACGAGAATAATTCTCGACCTGCAAATAGGGGAACTGAAATTTTAAACTCTAACTCACATGAACTTAAATTGGAAAAGTCTAATATTTTGTTACTGGGACCAACGGGCAGTGGAAAAACTTTGCTTGCGCAAACCATCGCCAAATGTCTCGAAGTTCCGTTTGCAATCTGTGATTGCACAACACTGACACAAGCTGGTTATGTTGGTGAAGATATTGAATCAGTGATTGCGAAGTTGTTGCAAGATGCAGGTTACAATGTGGAAAGAGCACAACAAGGAATTGTTTTTCTTGATGAGGTTGATAAAATTGGCGCTGTTCCCGGTATTCACCAGTTGCGAGATGTCGGCGGAGAAGGTGTTCAGCAAGGAATGCTGAAGATGTTGGAAGGAACTTTGGTCAATGTTCCAGAAAGAAATGCCAGAAAACTGAGAGGAGAGACGATTGTTGTGGATACCACAAATATTCTATTCGTCGCTTCGGGAGCTTTTAATGGTCTCGATCGCGTTGTTAGTCGAAGAAAGAACGAGAAATATTTGGGATTTGGAGCGCCTGTATCGGAATCACTTGGAAGACGTGCAGCATCTGCAGCTGATGTCGCTAACAATTATTCCTCAAACAGTGCTGCTGAAGATTTGGCAGAAAAAGATGCGTTGCTAAAGTGTGTTGAGGCCAGAGATTTAATTGAATTCGGAATGATTCCTGAATTTGTAGGAAGATTTCCAATAGTTGTACCCTTCCATAGTTTGACCGAAGATATGTTGATGCAAATTCTCACTGAACCGCAAAATGCGCTTGTTCCGCAATTCCAAATGCTGTTCAGTATGGATAGAGTAGAACTCTCATTTCACACAGATGCATTGCGAAGGATTGCAAAGTGTGCAATGGAGAGAAAAACCGGTGCTCGAGGATTGCGCGCAATTATCGTGAGTGATTTTTTATGTTTTGTTCATAATAATTATTGTTGTTTTATGTACAGGAGAACATTTTATTAGATCCAATGTTCGAAATCCCAGAATCAAACATTTGCAGTGTGCAAGTTACAGAAGACGTTGTTTTAGGAAAATGTTCACCTATTTATTTGCGATCAACAACTTCTAAGGAACGAAAAGTTTCTTCAAATCAAGATGACTATCAGAGAAACAGTGCCACTAGAGCTGTAAATAACTGATTCTTCTGTAAATAAATGTTTAATCGTTGTTTTTTAAACTTTCGCAACGATTGCGTGTCTGCATCCTACGCTGTGAAACGTGTCGCAGAGCTCCTTGAGAGTTGCAGCAATGCGCAGTCTCCTTAAAACTGCGCACCAGTGCCTGCAACGCTGTTAATAAATAAGAAACAGTCGTACCGAAATTCGATGTGTTTATGTTTTCAAAAGCAATGTCCACTGCAATGTCTTTCAAGACAAACTTCAGTGATAGTCGATTACTGATTTGCAATCGTAAAGTGCCTTATGCGTGGTTCGTATTAGCGTTGCTGTTATCACTTTTGGCGGAAAGCGTTGGGGAAAATGCAACGCTGACAGCAGGCAAAAATGTGACTAATAATATGGGAGCACAAAAAACCCAAAAATCAAGCCTCAAGAAATGGAGCAATTCTGTGCATTTAAATGCTGGTTTCATATCACGACTGGTTGTGGTCGTCACTGTTGTGTTCGTTATTTTAACATTGTTAACATTGTTGCGAATGTATAACAGACGCAGAAGCCTTCCGAAGCGTCCATACGGCGCTTTGTCAACCGAATTTGACAATGATAAACAAATAATTTCGATTGTTGATGAGTATGAAGATGAAGATGAGGACGAACTCGTATTTGATTCTAGTCAACACAAATTGATTAACAAATCAAACAAATAGTTCAATTCCTCAGAAACTTTCCAGTCAATATGTAAAATGCTGTGATTAAGAATGTTATCAGTAATTTTGATACAAAAAGTTTATTTTTTAATCAACTGTAAATTTGATGATAAATTGAAAGTAAAAAATTAACACACTTCACTCATTGCTATGTTACGGTATTTAACGAATACACAATTAATTTATTGTTTCCCCCAACTGCTAGCAGCGGTAGTTTACAATTCCACGAAGCACCGTTTCCGGACTTGATATTCTCTTCGTAAATGAGCTGCGTTTGATGCATGATTAGCAACAGGAAATACACAGAAAACTTACTTGTCCCGTTTTTGTATTGCAAACCTGCAGACGACTTCCAGGTCTACCACGACTACAATATACAGAGTCATTGAAGAATGTGAATTTAGTACAACCCTGAACATGACCCATTCGTTTTTCAATCGGCATACTGTTATTTTGAAAAGCACTGTAAATGTAATTTATGATATTTAAAAATATACAACAAACCTTGAGACAGAAGTATTCCAAATATATATTTCGGAACCTACAGCTGCGCCAATTATCAAATTATTGTTCAAACACCAATCAGCTGCCAGAAGAGGAAAAGCATTACACTCAAAAGAAATGACAGGCTTCTTGTTTTCAATATTGTACAATCGAATCAATCCTCTTTTCTCAGCTACAAGCAGCTTGTTTGCTTCTGACGGATGCCATCTGACTATAGAACCTGCTGACATAAGTCTAATTCTTGACTCGAGAGCTCCATCCGTCGCTGACCACAGGCAGCAAAAGCAGTCATCACCGACTGAAGCCAACAAAGAACCCGTTTGTGGTTCAAAAACTAGATCATTCACGAAAGAAGAATGGTTTCCATATTTGCAGTCAAGTAGAGTGATGCAATTGTCATCTTTCTGTGTTGATGAATCATTTGTATTCTGAACTTTAACGACTACTTTCAAAATATGAATTCGTTTTGTATGCACCGTCGAAAAAGCTAGTTTCAACAATTTCGGAATCGATGCGAGAGCAGTTTCCGGACTCCACGTGATGCATGATATTTTTGTCCCAACAATGAAATCTTGAATGTGTTGAAATTCAATATTGGAATCATTTGCTTTTATCAATCCCAAAGTTAATTTTCCAATTGCACCACTTTCGAAAGCAATTAAATTTGAAGCCCAATCAAACGGACAAAAAGCGACGCAATCGACACACTCGTTACTGTTGTTGTTTACAGTGATTTCAACGCGTGTCACTGTTTCCAAAGGTTTTCTTGCTTCAATTATTGCATCTGTAAATAAGAACGAAGAACTGCTGTTTCTCACATTCATCGCGCTTGTAAAATTGCTTACACTGCCATCTGCATATTAATCTTGAAAAGCTCATAAGGAAAAGATCGCAATTAGGCGACAGAGTCATTTTTTAAATGGCAGCCGCTTTGTCGGAGAGATTTTCAGATTTGAAGTATTTTTTGTAATTAACCACAGAATTCTTACAGTATTACTTTTTATACTGCAGAGGCTTTGTCAACGGTAATAAGAGAACGCGAACATTGTTGGAAATGAGTTCCTCGAGTGCAGCTGCCTTTCAAAGTGAGCTTCTGACGCATCGCAACATTTTTTATGCCCTTTTCACGCACATCTAGGTCTTGCGGAATTGGCTCATCGTGAGTATCAAGCGGGTGATTACGAAAGCGCTGAAAAACACTGTATGCAATTGTGGCGACAAGACCCAACAAACACTGGTGTTTTGTTACTCCTCAGCTCTATTCACTTTCAATGCCGTCGACTAGACAAATCTGCCCACTTCAGCACACTAGCAATAAAACAAAATCCTCTCCTGGCAGAGGCCTACTCCAATTTGGGCAATGTTTATAAAGAAAAAACTCAGTTGCAAGAAGCTCTTGAAAACTACAGACACGCTGTTCGCCTTAAGCCTGATTTCATCGATGGTTATATAAACTTAGCAGCGGCATTAGTGGCTGCAGGAGATATGGAGCAGGCAGTACAGGCTTACGTATCTGCGTTGCAGTATAATCCGGTATGCTGATTTTGTAAAAAATTTCAGTTCTAACAGTGTATATATTGCAGGATTTGTATTGTGTTCGCAGCGATTTGGGAAACCTATTAAAAGCTTTAGGAAGACTCGACGAAGCTAAGGTATGAGTACAATAAATGCGCGCAAATAAGCAAATGCAAATTGTTGCGAGCGACGTTGTCCTTCCTCAATGCTATACCATGTCACCCCATATCCTTTCCACCCCAACTCAATCCGATAACGAAAGGCAATCCCGAACAATGGCCGTCGCTTCAGAGGCAAAAAGTGTACTTCAGAGCAGTGGAGATGTAGTGATCGCGCTTCTGTCCAAAGCTTAGTTTTTCTGTGAAGTTGCGATACGATCACTGATTATTGAAGACGCACTTGCCGAATCACAGCAGTTAAATTAATCGACTGCAATAATTTTGTGTATATTGTGCAAGTGCGACGAAGATCAGTGATTGATCGCACATACGGCGATAGTGCCGAATTTGGAATTGGAAAAAGCTTGTGATAGGTTGTTGCCGAGCGTAGATTCGATCGGATTTGACTGCGATGCGATTAAAGTGCACTGAATTAGGGATGCATCGTTGCTGCGTTGCTGCGATCAGCTGCACAAGGATGGAAGCGCTTTTCCATTGTTCCGAATTACATTTGTGACAATTTATATGTGACTGTAACAGATATAAATGTCAGGTTGCCTCTGAATAACTTTCGCTCGTTTCCTCGATGTTCTGTCAATTATTTGTCTTAGCTGACACCTAACAACTTGAGGAGCGTCGCATGTCTTTCATTTCCATCCCTCGAAGTTGCTTAATTAACTTGTTGTTAATTAAGCAATTTGAAGCGATCACTATTAATGGTTACAAATGATTAATTGATGAATTTCTCTTTCTCTCCCTGTTAAATCGTAGCAATGCTGTAAGTTACGCTTGACCTGACCTCTCGGCAGCAGAAAAGGTAACGTAATAGGGTTCACGTGAGGTCGGAATGTCAATGTGTCAAAGGGCGTCTGTGGCTTAGAGGAGTCTCTTTGTCAACGAAAACAGTGGTAATATTTAACCAAAACTATTTGATGTCAGCCACATTTGGCATTACTTTGCCCGTTCACAATTAGTATATATTCTAAATAATTCGTAATTTTTAGTCGAGGTTAGTAGTCGTTACGACGATATCACTGACGGGCAAACATTATTTTATTTATTATTGATTATTATTGAAACACAGCCAGTGTCAGGTCTGCGGCACACAGCGAACGACGGCCTGCGAGCGATGCGGCGCGGCGCTTCCTCTCCCTTTCCCGAGTTCAATGCAAGCGCATCCTGTGTCCTGCGCGTTTCAGGCGCTCTGCGGCAATTAGCGAAACTGCTGTGTTTCTAAGCGCATTGCTGTGCACGTATTTGCACGTGGAACATCGCTGCGGTTGCATGGCGCGGCGCGTACAATTATCTTGGTAAGAATCGGTTGTTGCTGTATGTGTAATTAACTTTACGAATACTTTGCGTTCATTGCAACCGAGTCGTATTAAGATTTATGGGTATATGGAGGGTTGACCCACTGGCTGTGTTTACCTTCACACTTTTCAGAACTTTTTCTAATGTTACTTTTTTTATTCCTTTTTTATGCAAAAAGGCATGTTATTTAAAAGCAATAGAAACGTGTCCTACGTTCGCCGTCGCTTGGAGCAATTTAGGCTGCGTTTTCAACGCTCAGGGAGAAATATGGTTGGCAATTCACCATTTTGAGAAGGTAACAACTAACGCTTTTTACTGTGGTATATTCATCGTTTTCATCGTATTCATAGGCTGTTCAACTAGATGTCAATTTCCTTGATGCGTACATAAATTTGGGAAATGTTCTGAAAGAAGGAAGAATCTTCGACAGAGCGGTTGCTGCTTATCTTCGTGCACTAAACTTAAGTCCAAATAATGCTGTTGTACACGGAAATTTGGCTTGCGTTTACTATGAACAAGGTATTGTATTGAGGTATGAGGCTAAATGTTTCACAATTAATTTTAAGGGCTTATCGATCTGGCGATTGACACGTATAAAAGAGCAATTGAATTACAGTCAAACTTCCCTGATGCCTACTGTAACCTCGCAAATGCACTGAAAGAGAAAGGGCAAGTAAACGAAGCAGAAGAATGTTATAACACTGCTCTGAGATTGTGTCCGACGCATGCCGATTCTTTGAACAATTTGGCGAATATTAAAAGAGAACAAGGATTTATTGAAGAGGCTACGCGGTTGTACCTGAAAGCTCTTGATGTGTTTCCGGAGTTTGCTGCTGCGCATTCTAATTTGGCTTCAGTATTGCAACAGCAGGGAAAACTTAATGAAGCACTTCTTCATTACCGAGAGGCGATACGCATATCTCCAACTTTTGCTGATGCTTATTCCAATATGGGAAATACTCTGAAGGAAATGGGTGACATCCAAGGAGCTCTCCAGTGCTATACTCGTGCGATTCAAATAAATCCTGCATTTGCTGACGCTCACTCAAATCTGGCCTCGATACACAAAGACTCTGGAAGTATTCCGGAAGCTATTCAGTCATACAAAACAGCGTTGAAATTAAAACCCGATTTTCCGGATGCTTATTGCAATCTATCACATTGTTTGCAAATAATTTGTGATTGGAGTGACTATGATAATCGAATGAAGAAACTGGTAGCAATTGTTGGAGAACAATTGGAGAAAAACAGACTTCCATCTGTTCACCCACATCATTCTATGCTTTATCCTCTTTCGCACGATTACAGAAAAGCGATTGCGGCAAAACACGCAGCGTTGTGCATAGAAAAGATACAAGTGTTACACAAACCTCCATATACGTTCAAATTTTCTAATGTTAACAAAATTCGAGTAGGATACATTAGTTCCGATTTTGGTAATCATCCGACGTCACACTTGATGCAAAGTATTCCTGGAATGCATAATCACAGTGAATTTGAGGTTTTCTGTTATGCGTTGTCTCCTGATGATGGCACATTATTCCGATCAAAAATTGCCCAGGAAAGTGATCACTTTGTGGATCTTTCAAGTGTATCGTGCAATGGCAAAGCTGCGGATAGAATTCATGCCGACGGAATACACATTTTAGTAAATATGAACGGATATACAAAAGGAGCGAGAAATGAGATATTTGCTTTGAAACCTGCTCCTATTCAAGCGATGTGGTTGGGCTATCCTGGTACTAGTGGCGCTCCATTTATGGATTACATAATCACTGACCGTGTGACATCTCCGTGGGAGTTGAAAGATCAATATTCAGAGAAGTTGGCATATATGCCTGATACTTTTTTCGTGGGAGATCACAAACAGATGTTTCCGCACCTTATAGAACGTGTTATCCTCTTAGACAGTAAAGGAAATAAAACGATTACAGATTCTCTCAACACATCATCTGGTGAGGGAAAACAGCTTGAAGCACCTCCTGATAACATATCAATTGTGAATGCAACCGATTTGTCTCCAATCATGGAAAAAGCTGAAGTCAAGAAAATTACAGAAGTTGCTGTAGTGACGACTGTCGCCACAAGTTCTGGAAATGCTTCGGTACCTACATCAACAGTGAAGACTGAAAAAGTAGAAGTAGTTAAAACAGTAGTCGAGTTACCAACAACTCAACCAGTGACTGCAATGATCAGTAGTGGACTGTTGCAAACTTCTGTAAATGGAATTGTGGTTCAAAATGGTCTCGCAACCACTCAACTTAATAATAAAGCAGCAACCGGAGAAGAAGCACCGAAGTCGATTGTTGTTACAACGAGGCAACAGTACGGTCTTCCAGAAGATGCAATCATTTACTGTAACTTTAATCAATTGTATAAGATCGATCCTCCTACTTTAACAATGTGGGTTAATGTGAGTATAATTTATTTCTACGACTCAATATTCAGAAAATTAACATGTTACAGATAATGAAAAGGGTTCCGAACAGTGTGTTATGGTTGTTGAGATTTCCAGCTCATGGAGAGCCGAACATTCTCGCAATTGCTAACAGTTTAGGATTACCATCTGGTAGAATAATTTTGTCAAATGTTGCTGCGAAAGAAGAACATGTAAGGAGAGGACAATTAGCTGATGTTTGTTTGGACACTCCACTTTGTAATGGACACACAACTGGAATGGATGTTTTGTGGGCAGGCACACCGATGGTTACTCTCCCAGGTGAAACATTAGCTTCCAGAGTCGCATCTTCACAATTGACGTGTCTTGGAGTTCCAGAACTGATTGCAAAAAATAGGCAAGAATATGAAGATATTGCCGTCAGATTAGGAACTGATCCTCAATAGTAAGTTGATGTATTGCGAAGATTATATATTAAAAAAAATTTCTTTTCAGTTTAAAAGCAATTAGAGCAAAAGTGTGGCGTGCAAGGACAGAGTCTCCACTTTTCAACGTAAAGATTTATACTAAAAATTTAGAAAAGGTGTATAGAAAGATGTGGCAAAAATATGAGCAGGGAAACAAACCTGATCATATTACAGAATGAATATTCTCCGACGTTCATTATTTTATAGCATAAAAAGTTTATTGCGTGTACCGTGTTTTCTTCAATAAAATTCATTGTTTGCAATTCGAATTCCAATTTTCATCAGTTGAATGTTTTGTGAATTGAAAAATTGGTGTTTTAATGGAGGTTTGCCACGAATTCGATCTTAATTGTTTGGGTTGTTCGAAACCCGTTTATTGGACAACAAAAGTTCTGCTTACATCAGAGTATCGCAATTTAAAAGTTGTTATTGTAAACCATTTCATAAATGCGAAGGAACTGTATGCAAAAACAGTGTCCGCTTCATTTCGAAGAAGAGTGTTTCGCCTAATGAAGAAAGCAGTGACTTTCGAAACGTCGTGACGGACTTTTGTGAGGTCAAATAATGTCGTTTAATTTTCTTACAATTTAATACAATTTGAAACCGTAAAACAAGGGCAACAAAAACTAAAAAAGTTCTATTTGCTAACAAACAAACAGATTATGACATACGCAATGTTGTAATTGCTCGCGATGTAAACGAGTCGCTATTTAGCAACGTGCAAACACCTAGCAATCGCGATTAAAAGAATTCACCGCAAATATTTCTTGGTGAAGACCTCCTTCATCGCCGTTTCACTTCTCAATCAAATTTTAAAAGAAAACGACGGTTCATTCATGATGTTCACATTTCACTGGAAGTATAACATGAAAATCAATAATAGAGTAAATAATTTAAACATCAACTGAAAGGAATGGAATAAACTTCACGTGGGAGCTTTTATGTGCCAACGCAGAATTTTCTTCACCATCTACGACAAGATGTTGATCTGTATATATTCTTCACACTGTATGTTTGTTGATGCACTGCTGTAACTTTTCCAGAATTATCATTGTAAACAAATGAAATAATTTTGTTATAAGTTGTGGTCGATCACAATTTTAAACCTGAGTTCGCTCCTTAAAAAATACATTGGCGATTGTCTTTCATCAGAATTACAGTGGAATCGGATAGCACGAATGAATAGTTTGTGATTTCAACTTTATTCTAAAAACTTCTTTTCCACCACTTTATTCAGTTTTGGATTGAAAATTTTTGTCAAACGCACATCACTTTTCAATGAAAAGTTTTCATTAGCGATAAATCGTTATCAAATATGGATCAAAACA
>NCKV01000579.1:0-16058 GCA_003675905.2 Leptotrombidium deliense
AACCGATAACAAGAAATAAAGAAATAATCTCTTTTCTCGGAGATGTGTGTTTAATACATGAAAAAGCGGCAATTTTCGAGTCTGAAAATAAATTCAATATGATGAAGAAAAAGAGGTTCGTCTGCGATATTGAATAAGAGAAATGATACTTGACTCCAGTAATCATCCGAAAATAGACTACAGACGCACTTTTCTCGTCGAAATTGATATATTTTATTTTCTCCAACGCTGTAAAACTCTTTCGTGAAAATGAAACACTTTTTTGCGAACATGATGCTCATTGTGGCATAAAGCACACAAAAGTGAGGTGAACTGTTCTCACAGACAAAATACATTAAAAGTGTAATTGCATTTTCGACAACAAGCAAATCAATACACAAAAAGCATAATGATAACAATGGTCTCGAACCGTGTGTGAATTTCGCAAAGAAAAATTTTCCGAAACAAAAATTGAAATCGTCAAATGTCGAAATAAAATAATTTCGATCTCATGCAGTGACAATTAAAGTTCAGAAATGGTGAAATTTGCATTTTAGATAAAAGCGAAAATTGCGAAATTTGTAATTTTTGAAGCTGAAAAGAATGCGTAATACATAAATGCAGATAGATATACATGTACATGAACAAGTGAGTAAAGGATTGCATGCAGACATTATTATTTGTTTGCCGAATGTTACGAGAGAATAGAAAAAAGATTCTAAAACATTTTTAAAAGTCAGCGAAGTGTAAGCGAAAAGTAAAGAAGCTGATACAGAGAAGGGTAACTTCTAATAGATTATAGTGATTAACAGAATCGAGTTCAGGTGTATAACAGGTACATAAAAATGTTGTATGCAGTGTCTCTTTTTGTTCACTGTTCGCCACACAAAATATGCGATTTCTAAACTTTTTCTTATTCTTTCTTATTTCGCAATCGACTGCTGCTGCTGATCGTCTTAAAGCCGCATTTCGTGTGTCTTGTATTCAGCAGAGGATGAGATTCGAAGCGAATCGTCGTCGTCGTCGGCTGCTTCAAAAACACGTCTAAGCAGATCGTTTGCCGTTCGCTGATTTCGGTGCGCCGAAAAGCGCGGAGAGTACCGAACGAGTGCCGTTCGGCACCGCCTCGAATGCGTTTAAAAAAATCGTTTACTGCCCGGTTTTGAAAAGCGTACAAGCGAACCTGTGCAAAAACTTTTTTAAACTTCTTGATTCGCAAACGATGCGTTGTATTCGCGAAACTGCATTCAAACAGCGAATTACATTCATATTCACTTTAAAATGAATTCAAATACAAATTCGGTTAAAATAAAACTTCGAAATTTCGTTATTTATTTACTGGTGAGTTTCTGAAACTAAATTTTTTATAAAATAAAGTCTTTAAAACTTTTTAAAAGTGATGTTAATTTTTGTCCGAAAGTGCATTTTCCTATTGATTTCGAAAGTTCTAATGTGAATGTTTTTTTTTCTCATTTTCTTGCTGCGAAATATTGTGAACACAGCAATTGTTGTTATATTTGCAATATTCGAATGGATTTAAATATTGGCGGAGATTAGGTAAGCAAATTTTGTTATTTACTCGCATTCAATTTTCGTTGAAACACACTTCGAGGAGTCAATTAATTTGCGGATTTAGATAAAGCTTTTTCATCGTAATCATCATCATCATTATTTCGCTTCATCGTTCATTTATTTCGGCCTTAAAATTGATTGTTTTATTGTTTCTCGTTTGTGCGGAAAAATGTATTCTAAATAAAGTTGGTGAATAAGTTTTCAAACGCATCTCGTTGCATCGGCCGTCTTTTTCATAAGCAATGTTCGCGAGATTCTTTCCAAGTGTTGAAGTTGTGAATGCAACAAAAAACATTAATCAAGTTCACGGTTCGGCGATAAACCGCGGATTGTAACTAAAAGGCGAATTGTGTTGTTCCGTCTTTGTGTGCACCATTTCAACGGATTCTAAAAATGAAATGAATTATGAAACGATTGTGTACTTGTGTGCGTATGTAACACTCGAACAACACGGTGACTACCGCAATTACTGACCGCACACAGCACAGTTATACAACATTAAAAAACATCTGCATTACGTATGATTACATTACATTACTAATTTCGTTTTTTTCTGCCCGCAATCTCTTTCATGTTTAGGTCCATTACCAGCAGATATGGCTTTAGGGACATCTTGTAAATCATCACTGCAATGCTTACTTTTCATACCTCACAGTCACTGCGATTGGAATGAACGCGTTTGCACGTGTCAACCGTATCATGTGCAGCATAATAACACTATGTGTTTACCAGGTGCGAAAAGTGCAAATCATACACGTACATTGCATTCAAAGTGCATACACTTAATTGCGGTTTTACTGCTCTTTTCGTTCACAGCTTCGCTGCTCGGTTTCGGATGTGCTGTAAACGAACAGTGCACACTTAAAGTGCCAAACAGTCAATGCGTCAATGGAATGTGTAAATGCAAATCAAATTTCACGCCGATTCGAAGAGACAAGTGTTTGCCACGTGAGTGACCACAATTATGATCAAACATTCAGTTTCATTCTGCTAATGTATTTACAGCCGCCAAACTGGAGGATTACTGTTTAAATAATGAAATGTGTATGATGGCAAATGAATACTTGTATTGCAAATGGATTATTCCGAGAATTTACGGCAAATGCAAATGTCCTAACAATTACGTTCTGACTAAAGATGAACAATGCATGCCCAGTAAGTGATCGTGTAATTAATCTCTTATTTTTCTTTAATTACGTAAAATTTGTTTCCTAATTCAGTGTTGGAAAGCAAATGTTCACACGACGAACATTGCGCAAAAATAACTCCAAATTCAGAGTGCAAATCAAGTGCATTTTCTCGAGACTCGACGTGTTTATGCAAAGATGGATACAACGCAACAAAGGGAAATAAGTATTGCGAAAGGATTATTATCACGACAACCACAACAACGACGACGACAAGCACAATAAGTAAGTTAACGAGTTATTAATGAATGGCTTAAAGAGTACTGCTTTGAAACAGACACGCTGACCATTGATGCAAGTGAAGAAAACGTGACCTCAATATCCGTCGTGTCACTTGGAAAATCGTGTAAATCATCGCTTGAATGTCGCATTCGCGATCCGTTTTCAACGTGCTTGAATGGTGTTTGCGAGTGCATTGATAGAACGTCAGAATGCAGTGTTGCAAACAGAGGTATTTATCACAAATATTCAGCTTGATTAAGCGGTAAATTGCGTTCATGTTTCCTTCTTTTAAAACATTGATTAATTGCATTTTGAAAAGTGAAAAAAGCGCACATTTTTCATTCGCCTGTCGAACCTGTGCTTTGCTGCATAATTGTAATTAATGTGCCGCTGACATGTACAATTTCATCCTTTAGGCTGTTACAACGATACGTTTCAATGTAGAAACGGTAAATGTATCTCTTGGTATTTTGTTTGCGATAAAACAGTTCATTGCGACGACGGCTCAGACGAAGATGTGTGTAATAAATACGGTGAGTTAAAGTAAACATAAACAAGTCGCTTACAACGTTCGAGATGAACGTCAAGCAAACTTCTGTATCACTTCCACAACACTATCTTCTTTATTTCCAGTGCTGTATTTTCAGTGTACGAGTTTCTGTGAGAAAGTTACACTTCGAATAATAAAAAAAACAATAATTAAATATTAATAAAGGTGAATTGAGGGAAGTGAGTTTCACTTTCACATTAATGTTCATTCGAGTTTGGTAATAATTCGAAATTTTGAATGAAAAAAGTGTGAAAATTGTCGCGAAAAAGTGATCGTTATTATGAAATAAGGAATAAATTAGATTTAAAATACTGCAAATACTGTAGTGTGTAGTTTGAGGTGTGTAAATTCACATTGTAAACTGTTTTGCTTTAGATTGTCCAAAGGAAGCGTTTCAATGCGGAGACGGTACGTGTCTTTCGCGTGGATCCGTGTGCAACGGTCGATGGGAATGTCCGGACGGCAGTGACGAAGCTCAATGTTATCGAGGTGAAGTGAAAAGCCATTCATTCATTATTTCAATTAACTATTTTCGTAAAATTCACATCATTTTTTGTAAACGACGAGAAAAATGTTCGCCGCGTTCACTTTGACGAATGTCGAACACATTTGTTTATTGCGTTTAATTAGCTTCTCTTTTCAGTTCAAAGTGACCTGCAAAAAAGGGCTCACTAAATTAGGGGAAAAAAGAAAAATGTTATGTTTGCCGCTTTAAATTCGCCGACTTAATGAACAGTGAGACCAAATGTTTGCTCGTTTATCACGTGAACTGTATCCATATTACTAACTTGCTAATTGTAGGAAGTAGTGAAGTGACATTTAACCACGTTCTTCGCGACACTGTTTACGTTATATTTAAAGTTACATTTTTTTCCGAACTAATATTTCATAACTGTAAACCTTAACGTGCATGTGAGTAGCATTTGTGCACATAAATTTCATATTTAAATGAACATTTATTACCTTTAATTCACACACTTGCATTTCGCATATTATCCATATTTTTCGTTATTAATGATAATAAGTTATACATATTCTTATAAATAATTTGTCCATTAGAATATTCGAATATTATGTTGCGTATGGTGAGCTCAGCTAGGTATAAATTTCACTTTCAAAAATATTTAGTATTTCATAAATATTAATGAAGAACAAGATGAGAGCAAAATGACCATAATTATTGCGCAACGTCTTTTATGTTATTTCACTACAATTCATTATAAACTTTAATAGTTTATTTTCTCTTTCACGATCACTTCGGACATCATTTCGTCTTATCGTTAAATCTTCGATACGCTTAAATACATGGCGAATAAAATGTACTTCTAATACTGGTACATAACAACTTAGAAAGCGATTTATTTTTCATTCGGCGACAATTTACTGCTCCTTATTATCGCGGCTGCAATGAAAACACATTTTTTCAACCACCACTGTATTCAAACAGTTTTATTTCGTAGTGTGTATTGACCTCATAAATATCGCGAAAAGTCACTATAATTTCGCATTTTACGAGTGTTAAAAGAGCGAAAATTGTCGATTAATTTCGAATTCGCCATTCGCATTGAAAACCATATTTTGACACTAACCTTTATAAGGGAAAAGTAAAAAAGTGGTGCTTTTAAAATAGCGCTGAGCAAGATTTAAAGAGGAGGCGGCCAGTCAAGTGCACATGAAATTAATTGTTATTCGACTCTCGTAGGAATCAAATGCAACTCAAGATTACATCAATGCAAAAGTGGTCAATGTTTGCCGCAACACACTTTTTGTAATACAATAACCGAATGTTTGGATGCGAGTGACGAGAATCCGGACGTTTGCGAAAACGGTAATTAGTAATCGAATGCAAGCGTTGACATTAAATGTCGAAATTCGTTTCGCACAGCGGCAAGTTGCCCGAAAGGCACGTATCAGTGCGACAATAACAAATGCCGGTCGACGGCGATTCTCTGCAGCGGAGTCGACGGATGCGGAGATAATTCGGACGAAGAGATGTGCGAAGTTTGCTGTGAGTAAAAAAAAACAACAAAGCAAAATAAAATAAAACAAAACAAAACAAACAATTTCAAACTTCCTTCATCTGAAATTCTAATTATCAAATACTTCGCATTACTTGAACCTTTTAAACCATTTACAGTAACACGAACAATTTAATCAAATTCTAATTGTTTATTTTTCGCATTCCCATACAGATTGTAAAAATCCATTGAAATCGTAATTACTTAGCGTTTTAGCATCGATCGAGTTCATAATTAATTAATTTATTACATTTATAATCATTTGGTGTTCACATCGAATCTCATTCGTTTCATCACTAATTTATTTCGACACACACAAACAAACGAATTGTACCATCGCACACAATGTTTATCGAGCAACAACGGAGCAATTATTACAAATTGCATTCAATCCCTGAATGGCAGCTAATGCAGAGTTGAAGAAAAAATGTTATAAAATCTGTGAAAATAATTATTATAATTTTATAAATTGAATAATTGAATTGAAATTTAAATTTTGTATACGAGTGAATCGAAATGCAAATAAAAAATTTCTCATCATCATCATCGTCAGCTGTATGCATAAACACGGATGTTTCCAGTTATTTAATAATAATTATGCATGCAAAAAAGGAACATTTTGTGTGTCATTTGTTTAATTACGATTTGCACAACGAATGTTATTAGATTAAAGGTTAGACTACGATTCGCAACAATTGAACCAAATTCGCATTGAATTTTAATTAAAAACTAAATTCTTAAACGTCAACATGAACCATCATCATCAAGAAGAAGCGCAACAACTCGCATAACTCGAATACACTTTTCGCGCCGCGGCAATCCTCGATTTTAACCGAATTGTTTTCTTGATCTTTTCAAGGTGCGTTGTGTTCAACAAATTGTTTCATAACAACAACAACGTGAACGAAATATAATTTTCATAAAATATAAATTACACAACACATGTACATTTTAGACGTTTACTCCGCTAACCTTTTTCTAAAACGCAATTTATTTAATGATTTCATGTGTGTATGTGTTTAGTTTTGCTAATTGAGAAATATAAAAATTAAATAATCATAGTCTAAAAATAATTTTCGTATTCCCAATCAAACTGAACTCGATTTCTTGTATGTCAATCGAGTTTGATGAATACTTTAAAAATGCTGCATAATTTTCAATGTAAATACAATTCCTGAACACTTTTATTAAGTACGTAGTTGTCATTGAGTTCCTAATTTCGTGTCACACAAGAATCAATGTGTGCAAATTGCTCATCAGTTATTTATTATTATTAAATGCATATTTTAATGTGCAGTTAGACAAATCGAAAAATTAATCTTGAATCACACTTTTGCACAAGTGAGGCGTTTAAACGAATTTAATTTAGTTTTGTAAAAACGCGTTCGCATTAAAATGTATTACCGTTGCTCAGCATGCACAAACAGATGTTTTTTCACTTCTGTTTTTACGTAGATCCGTTTTTTATTTTCTGTCGACGACGTTAATTCATTGAAATTTTGAAATATTTATCGCGATACGTATCAAGGAACACAATGATCGTGTTTACATCACTATACATTATTTCACTAATGAACGGTAAATATAAACAAAAGTAAATAAAAACTATACGCTTTAAATGTACAGTAGTTATTTATTTAGTTATCTATCACGTTTGACGTGTTTTAGATTTGTATTTGTACTTAATCACAGTTTGTGTCGTATTTGCTGCCGACGAAAAGGAAAAAAGGAAAGAATGCTGGAACGGACTCGGTAATTGCGACAAGAAGTGCGGTACAGAACATTGCAAAAAGATTCCGATCGATGACTGCGATAACGATGATGATTCTTGTTGCGTACCGAGAGTTATTGTAATACCGTTTATTGGAACGGATGGAAAGTTGACTGGTTTAAATGTGAATATCAGTGGTGGTGGGGAGCTACCAAAGCAGATGACTGCGGATTTACCGAAAGAGGGTACATGTGCCTTAAAAGAAGGCATTTGTAAAAACGAATGCACATCTCCACGGACTGTGTACCGTCATTCCAACGAATGTTTGCCGCGTGAGTTTTGTTGCATCAACATAGAGACTATGCGAAAGTTGGAGGAAACGAACAAAGTTTAATTCTAATACTTTCGTGACTACGTGAATTGCATAAATCTTCAATTACCAAAATATATCTTTGAATAATGTTTTTCTTCATTGCAAACTAACTGCAATAATTGCTGCGTTTTTGTAAAATTAACGTTTTCCTTATAAGTAAAAGTAAACTAAAACTTTTGCTACTATAATAAACTACAGCATCGAACATGAAGCGAATGCAATTTGTTTAATTTGTAATGTAACTTGAGAGTTAATAATTTTGGTCTAAAATTGTACTTCATAAAAATTTGCTTTTCTTTGCATGGAATTTTGAATTTTTAATAATCATAATCGTAATTTAATGAAACGTAATTCGCGATCGATAAGTTTATTAAACATATTTTATGACCAAATGGATGAAGAGTGGACGAGATAAAAATTACAGGTAAATGAAGAATTCATGTCAGTTCGCAAAATGAATCATATTTTCGAATCATCAGTCATCGTCGATGCTGGTACATAGTCCGCGTTCGGGACAAGTACTCAGACCGCTTTCGCGGTCACTTTTTTTCGTTCTCTCGCGTTTTCGTTTTGCTCGAAGAAATGAATCGCAAAAATCTGTCAAATTAAGGTAATAATCGACTGCTTAATCAACAACGTAGTTAAACGTCGAAAAGTAATTTTTTGTTACGAAATAATAATCGAACAACTTTGCTGTTTGTTGCTGATGCTGTTTTGACCAAAAATCGTTGGGTGTAAACATCGCCTAAGGCTGACATCGCATCGATCGCATCACTTCGCGATTGTTTAACTAAATTCACTTTTTTATATAAAAAAGGTTAAAATATTACTTTAATTTCTTCGTTTTTATATTATTAATAGCTTCTTGCAAGAGTTAGAAGAGTTAAAAACAAAAATTTATCCGCAAACAAATATTCTTAATACTTTTTAAAATATTAGACACACACTGACTTTTGATGCCGTGATCATCACTCGTCTATTGAATTCGCAGTTCTTCTAATTAATCTTTATTCATTTCTATGTTTTATAAGAATAAACAACAAAAAAGCGTATTTCAAATGATCGCAATTTGTTACAATTTTTGTTTATTCGAAACGACCACAAAAATGTTTCCCAATTGAACTTCATGTTTTTTATGTTAGTGTAAAAGTTTAATTTTTCAAGAGATAATTACTCAACGTTTTTGTTGCATCTCTCATTTCAAAGAAAAAATTTTATCACAATTTTTAAAATAATTGTGTTTTGTTTGTGTTGCACATAAAGGTATGAAAAGGTACGCGAACACAACGTGTACGTATATAACGTTAAACGCGTACCGTGTACTCATTGAATGTAGACTGTGTTCAAGTTAAAGCACAATACATTAATCACAGCAAGTGTACAACGTATATTTTTCATACCTTTTTTTATAATGCTGCTTTATAATTACCTGCAATGATTCTTTCCTGAATTATATTTCAAACGCGAAACAAAACCACAATTAAATCGATATTAAAAAAACATCGCAAAAAATTTATTTCATATAATTTATTACTGTAAACTCGGCTACACAATCCAAATTTATTATTTCACTGCTTTACTGTACGAATGCAAATATACATCATGTTCAATGAGTAGCCGCTTAACAGTGACACAAGTAACACTTAAAGAGGAGTCGTGTAATTCAAAACTGATCTCGAATTCGCATCAATCAAAAAACATTCATCTTCACAGTTTCACACAGAAGCAAACGATTACAAATTACAAAATTTTTCTTTCGCCTTGTAAATACACATGAGACATTGCAAATGCATATTTTTCGAACACTGTGATTATTTTAATTCACAAATTTCAATCTTTTTATTTAATTGTAATTGAATTGAAATTTTATTCAGCAGCTTATGCAATCAAATAGAATATTTTTGATGTTTAGTTTGAAAAGATATTATTTTAATCAAATTCAATAGTAATTTTAATTAGAGGTTTTACTATAATTATTCTAAGCTTTTCAAATGTATAATGATGTTTATGAAGTACATGAATTGCGCATTCACTAAATTTTATTAATTCAGAGGATTGAAATGCTTGAATTAGGTGTCGTTGTACTTTAATTAACGCGTACAGAAGATGAGTAAGTACTTCAAGTGCACTTTCTCTTCATTCGTAATAATCAGTCATAGGGAATTTTTGAGAAGAGGATTATATGTTGAATGTTATTTAGAGCGGAAGTGTACAGTGGTTGAAGAAAAGCAGTGTTGAATTGATTCTTATCTCAATTATCATATTTTCAATTAGAGATTAGTGGCGATAACAACTGTTATTCTGCACTTCTTTTAGCTGTGCTTCAGTTAAACTGCTGTACATCATGTTTCATATATTCATTCTCAGAGCAACACTTCCGCTCAAAAATGAAGTCAATATCGCATCCAATCAGAATGACTCCTCAATGACTGATTAATAATAATAACAGTGATGTTAAGCGAAAGTGCTTGACCAAAATAACAATAAGGATTTGATGTCATATCAATTTATTCCCAATGAAAAATTATTGGAGATTAGGATTTATTTTGAGTATTTCTGCGAAGCTGTGACCAAAATAAATGTATTTATCGTTGAAACACATTGCAATGAAGATGAAATCTAATCGGGAGCAAAAATTATTCCAATGCTGCACCCAAGAAACATTAACATGGGATCAATGAAAAAGTGAAATTAATTTTCTTTATCAAAGAACCAAGTAAAAGCGAACTTCGTCGGTATGTTCGATGGAAAACAATTTGTAAGATTGTAAGCATGAATAATTTTAGCTGCAGCAGCGAAGTTGCGTTTTGCATCGCAAAAAGTAATTGAAAGACACGTTTTCATTATTAATAAGTTAATTAAAGTGATGTTTTGCGTTTTCGGGCAGCGTTTCAAAAGTAAGCTTTAATATTGTTTCAATTAAGCAAAAAAGAAGTGCCGCACAAGAAGCGCAATTTAAGCGAATGTGTGCATCAGTCGAGCTGTGTGAAATGCGCATCAAAATGCATTATTCGAGTTTCGGGCAACGGCAATAAAAAATTATGCCTAATTCTGCGCGTAATATTATGAAAATTTTATACACTATTTAATTTTCGATTCCACTCTTAATTAAACTGGCAATTAATTGTTTATTCATTGCCGTAACGACTTCGTTTTTCAATCATTTTGAATGTAGTCACGAAATTTAATATTTGATCAACGTAGACAAACTCACCGATCGTCACTTCAGTGTAAACTTTGTGTTACAAGTTTTATCAAAAAAAGTTTCCCAATATAATTATTAAGTTGAACGTAAATTGTAAAGTTCATCATTTTAAAAAGTAAATCGTGTGTTGATTACTGTTGAACTCTATTTTTGTACACTCAATGATTAAGTGAAATTACATAATGATGAGATGATGTAAAATATGATGATTTCAAAATTATAACAAAAAGTGTGTTGCGATGAAAAATTGTTCACATTTCACACGCGAATAACATAGAACAACGAATTCATAGTTGGTCAGTGATGCTATGGGTGTCACTGGGATGAATACAAAAAATACTCTTAAAAATTGTTTGTTGTGTGTGCGACGATAATTTACAATTTCGCACAACTAATTTACGTCAAAAAATTGAGCAATTTGTGACTATTACTGCACCTGTTTTACCGATTAAAAAACGTTGTTGAATTTGGAATATTTCTCAAAATTCTCAACAATTTCGTTTGGGAAAAATGAGTTTTTTAATTTCATACACTTTTGTTTACACATAACTACGATTATAAACGCAAGAAAAAGTTTTGTAACCGTGAAGTTGATAATATTTTTACGAAATATTTATGTATGTGCGAATATCGAGCAACAACTGTGATTCGTTAATTGTTCACGAAAATTCATTCGTAAACAGTGTGGGAAATTACTTCACACTGAGCAACGAATGCGAAGTTTTCTTTCGCGAAGTGGAAAGCGAATTATGTGAGAAATTATTTCTTTTCAATTAGCTAAATACTTGAAAATGCACTTTTATAAAATTGTGAAACAAATCTTGTTCAATGTTCGTTCCAAAATGGCAATTACAGCACAGTTTCGGAATGAATGTTGCGCGTCAGTATTACACAGTTGGAAGTAAATATATCTCGACTGTAGTGAGCAGTGAAATTGGCATTTTAAAACATTCGAAATTGATTTGTTGGCGTAAATAATTATTTAATCGCAACGTCGAAAACGAAATTTATTTCAACATCGAAAGCAGCCGAAAATGAAATTATTTCTGTTTCAATTTCACTTATTTCAAATTATGTGTTGCTTGTCACACATACATGTATGTGCGTTTAATGTACCTGTGACAGATTTATAGTTTTTTTGTAGCAATAATTGTGACAATTATTGAAGAATAAATATATAACAAAATGTGGATATGTTTACTTTACAATAATTCACAGGCAGCAATATTTGTCTTCATTTTGGGACATTTTGGAATACTTGTGAAAATCTACTTCCATTTTAATATGAAATTCATTTTTTGAAATACACTTTTTAGCACAATTATAATCAATATCTGATTCTCATCGCAATTTATTTTAACTACTGATTAAAATAAGTAGTTTAATTTTTATTGGGAGTGTTGCTTAGATTTGTTATTAAGTAATTACTCTTGAGCAAAATTAAAATTTTCAAACAAACATATTCAGTGTCAATTATAAACTGAGATTTATGTGAAATATTTATTAATATGGTAAGTCTAGCTTGTTCGATTGTATAAATTTCGAATGTTTAAGTGTGCTGCAAAAACATTGTCGAACTTGAGAATGCAGCTTTCAACCCTTTCATTTCACAAAGTACACATAACCGTTTGATTCAATTCATAACGGTCAATTGTATGCATTTCTCAGAAACTGTTTATACAACGAAAAATGTTTTGCGAAGATGAATGAGAAGAAGCAGAAGTACAAGAAGAATGCATGTAATCGAAGTGAGTAACAATTGTTTGTATAATTTAAACGGCAGAAGAATGTGTACACAAATAATGGTATTTTTGACGGCCGTTTATCGGTGGACCAAAAGCTCTTAAAAGTTAGTGCTATATAATTACACACACATTATCACAGTATCCGCATTAATCGACATAAAAATGTGTATTATTCGTCACATGTTGAATACAAACAAACAAAAAATGTTACACATTCGAAAATATTCGAATCAAACGGATTGAATAATGCTATTCGTACAATCACTATTCAACGGAATCGGTTTCGAGAGAAAAACGCAAACACTAACAAACGAACAATGAAATGCTTGTAATTCATAATTCATATTTTGCAGCTTCAATTTTAAGCATTGTTTGGAAATTATGTCGAATCAACAAGAAAATGACACTTAACGTGTTGTTGTTTACTTCTTATTCTCCGAAATCTTCTTTATTTTTATATTTTCAAATGCTTCTTATTTCACCCAAAATTATTCGCAATAAAATTCGATTAATTACATCTGCGAAAGAAGAAAAATGTTTCGTGATTGTTATGAAAATGTGTATTCACACAATAAGTGAATGAATAACGGACAAAAAACAATGTTGTGAAATAATCATAATAATAATAAAGAAGTTCAAGTTTAAAGAAAAATAAAATAAAAAATAAACTTAATGCACATTCAATGTGATGCTCATAATTAACGAAATATTCAAATGCAACAATGCAGTTAATGGTAAACAACGGAACGAAAAAACGGTTAACTTTGAAATACATTCGACTTGTTGTAAACTATTAAGTATACAGATGTATGTATGCATACATGTACATAAATGCATGTATACATGGTTTACATGCACTCATTTCATTTCTGCAAATTGTAAGTGAAAAAAATGTAGCGACGATCGAAACGATGCGATGTTGAACTGGATGTTGAACAGATGCAACGCAACAGCCATCGATGTGATGCGCATTTCTTGAGTAACACTCGTCGCCCGAAGACACTCACTTTACTCAACGAGTACACACAATCTGTTCTTTTTTCATTTCATGCGATTATTTCCTTTAATCTTCGATAGGAAATATTATTTCAACTTTTATTTTTTATGCTTCACTTTTTTCTATTCACCCGTAATTATTCTGTACGCAAAATGTATGACTTGCAGCGCTTTCCGAAATGCTGATGTTACGTAAACTCAATGTTCATTCGAATCGAATGCGAATCGTTAACTGCACTCGCATCGATTTGCATTCAATGAACATTTCAATATTCAAATCGAACTCAAAACGAACGAGCATTGTTCGCTGTTTAATAATTAATTAATTTGAAATACTAATTACTAAACAAATGGTAATTAACAAACGTTCGTTTGCGAAGAAAAGAAATTAATTAAAATTTAATTCTTTTCTTCTTTCACTGCTGTTGTTGTTCTTTAAAAATAATGAAATTTGTATGAGAATGAATATGAAATTAATAAATAGTCGATTAAAGAAGTTTGTGATGAAATGAACGAAACAATGCAACCAATCAAGAAAAGAGCGGATTTTTACAGTCTGAAAGCAAAAAAGAGAAACATAATTAATCACTACTGAACATGATGTGAATTATTTAATAGTCGTACAGCAAACTTCGCACATCTCTTCGTCCGTGTTATCTCCGCATCCGTCGACACCGCTGCACAGAATCGCAGTTGACCGGCATTTGTGATTCCCGCATTGGTGAGTGCCTTTCGGACACGTTTTCGCTATAAAAACAAAGACGATTCATTAAAAAAAACCCGATGCATTCATCTGGCAGTATATTTATATTTACCGTTTTCGCAGACGTCCGCATTTTCGTCACTTCCGTCCAGACAATCAGTAATCGCGTTGCAAAAAGTATGTTGGGGCAAACACTGTCCGCTTTTACATTGATGTGATTTCGAATTACATTTAATTCCTGAAATTAAAATTAAACATTCATTACCATTTAAGATTAGTGTAATTAAAGTTAAATATTTTATTTGATTTGTTTAATTGTACGTTGAAACCTAATTAATGGCTAATTTTGCTTTTCAATAATTTTTTTAAGTTTGAGCCAAAAAATAACATTTCGATGACGATATTTATGAGGTCATGTGCAGGCAAACTACAGCAGCTGGTTAAGTGCTTGCAAAGCAATCTTTTTAATAATTTCGGCTCATTTCACTGCTGAATAGTCGAATTCAATGTTGAACATGTTTTATTATGCTCGCTGGTTGAATTACCGCACAAAATTATTATAGAAGTGAATATTGTGTAAAAAATTAGATCCGCAGTAATAAAAGCAGCTAATTAAGCAAAGTATTTGGTCGGTGAACATTAAGAAGAAATATATTAACTCGATCACAAGCTTAATAAGCCGAACGCAAGAACATTAAACCCTCGAATGCGAACAATTTGTGAAGTTCATAATATATTTCAATGTCCACATAAAAATGATTGAATAGAGTGAGGAAAAATGTTGTTTACGCACAAATCGTGATCGAAATTGTCGCCGAATTGCGCGAGAATGTTCATGATGTTCACTCTCGATCATATATCAACATCATTTTTATGTCTCACAGTCAAACAAATATTTGCTTTGCCTGATCGTTCGGTTTGATAATAGTTCAGCTTTTTGAAAACATTTCTAATCAACCAATCGATTTGGTGAAAAATGAATCGAAATCGCAATTATACATTTCGATGTGAAATTTGTTTCCATAAATATTTATAAACTAAAAATTTGCCCAAACGTTTTTTTTATCACATTGAACCCATTTTTAATAACAATGCTTGAACAAACATCATCATCTAAAATAATGGAACATATTTTAGTAAAAAACGTTTTTTCTCTAATTATCTCCTAATTGAAAAGTTCACTTTAATATTCAAATTTATTAAAATTAGATAATAACAAAATAACATATTATTCATTTCGCGAAGAAAGTACTGTAAATTATGAGAAGCAGGTGTACGTCATTCATAAATTAAAATACATAAAAGCGAGTGAGTTTACTGAATAAGAAATAATATTGAAATTATTATTAAAACTAATCATAATGATGATGATCATAATAATTCATAATTGCGTTTCGCACACAAAACGCATTTTAAACAAATGAATATTTGAAACTGTACTTGCGTTGCATAAAAATTGTCGATTAGCGGATTGCACACTTCCTAGCCGCCTTGTGAATGCAAATATTATTTTAATTGTAAATGTGCATTCACAATTTTTTTAAATCGTCTAACTGCACACTTTTCACTCATTTTCATTAACTTGTAAGTCATTAATTTTATTTGAAAGAATTTCAGGTAAACTTTGAAATGCGTGTCCAATGTTCGGCGACAAAGTGAACATCGTGTAAAAGCAATAAAGTTACGAAAAAAGTGATTAACATGAAAAATTTATTATCAAACCTCTATAACACTGAGCTTCATCACTGCCGTCCGGACATTCCCATCGACCGTTGCACACGGATCCACGCGAAAGAC
>NCKV01000580.1:0-16034 GCA_003675905.2 Leptotrombidium deliense
TTTTACCTTAGCTTTTTTACAGTATTCACCGTACAAAGACATTTCTTCCAGTATTTTATCTTCTAATTGTTGTACCTGAACAACGGCAGTGAACGTTGAATAATACACAGAACAACACATAAGACTGTTACAATTGTTTATTGACATTCTCTGTCTAATACCTGAGCATCTCTCAAATCTTGAATAGAGACTAAATTGTCCGCAAATCGTACCAATGCACTTCTTAAAGAACGATTAACGTTTTCGTTTTCAGCATAAACGAATATTGAATCTGCCAAACAATCGCCTCCATCTCTTATTCGCCCAATCTTTCTGACATACAAGGATAATTGTTCGTGTATTTCACGCAAATTCTTTTCAGTTAATTCAAGCCTTTCTTGCAACAAACGAGTACTCATTTCGCTTTGTCTTTTCGAACCAAAATTCAATTAATTTTTCAAATTGAATAACAAATCAATTGAAACACACCTATTTTTACTCATCCATTTCGCTTTGTTGCTCATTATGTATCAATTGGCAGCCATAGAAACAGAGAAGCAAATACTCCATGTTTAGATTCACGATACATTCGTCTCTCATAGAAACAAAACATTCAAACTTTTTGGCGAACCACGATTTGATAGAAATTTGAGGCAAGAATTCCATAATTGTGGAATTCAGCAAGTTTGTGATTCGAATTGAATTTATTAATAATTATTGTAAACCAAATAGAAAAGTGTTCGATTTTTGAATCTCACTGATCAAACAATGAGTTAAAATATATTCTTTTTTATACCTTCTACTCATTACGTTTGACATCTGCATGAATGTTTTATTTGTTGTGTTTACTTCTCATTTTTACACTCAAAAATGATTCGACGACTTTCGATGAGGAAAAATGTGTTCGCGAAAATAAAACTAAAGTAAAATCTAATTTTCAGTTGCTATTTCTTTCTCATGTCCTGCTTCTTCACTTCTAGTTGAATGCGGCTTTTCTTTACTCAAAGCATATTCTTCTTCTTCTTCTTCCGACTTAATTTTCTTCGACAATTCACGCAACCGACAATCAACAGCAGAGTGTAATTTCTCAATATCCTTGTCTTTTCCCTGAAAATGTTTCGTTGCAAAACACATAATCACACATTTACAACAAACCTTTATAAGATAAATACCATCTAAATTAGTAAACCTTAAGCACTGTTCATTCGAAAGCTCAAACTTCATTCCGGCGACAATAATCGAATTGAGAATCACTTTTAAGGAACCAGATGTTCGCATAACTATAATGAAACAATAATAAAAAAATGGATTACAATTGTTTACAGTTATACCTAATCTTGAGCAGAGTTTATCATCTTTTATCTTATCGTTAAGCCTAAGCAAACCTTTGCCTCTTTCTTTCCAGGACGAACCGCTCGATTCCCACGAATATAATTTACAATATATTTGTAGAACATTAGATTCGCCTAATTTAAAAGAAATATGAGAAATCACACAGTAGAAGCAATAAATTACCTTCTTCTCCTGTAATTGCTTCGAATTTGCGTTTCTCTGAATTACTGGGCTTTTCACTAGTTTCTAAATCGTTGCTTTGTTTATCAATTCCATTTGACTCTTCACTAGAATCAGGCAACAGAACACGATCTTCCAAATTCTGCCCAAAAACGAATCCTTGTTCTCCAGCAGCTGGAGATGTTGAACTGGACACAGTTGATGCTTGATTTTGACTCAAAGAAGTAAAAAGTGAACTGCTAATCGAGTGACTGTTTGACGGCTCTTCTTTATTACCATTCACTGCTTTCTTTGAACAATTTGCGTTTATCTCTGCAGTAAATGTATCTGTTGTTGAGGATATAACTCGTGTAGTACTCAGAGGCGTAAATCTAAACACTTTATTCTCAATTTTCGATTCTGTGTCCAACGACACTGAACTAGAATCAGATTTGCCAACACGTAAAACACTTGGTCTAAGTGTCACTCTGTTTTTGATATCATGCGAACCATCGGTGGACGAAATGTTCGCATCATCTTTATGGCTACTCGACTCAAAACGTAAACAGTCACCACTCGATGTCACCTCTCTTCGAACAGCATCATTCTTTTCATTACTCTCACTGCAATCTTCATCACTTTGCTTCTCTTGTGTATCGTCTTCATTCCTTTGCTCTTCGCTGTCTCCTTCTCTTCTCGCGGATAAGTCGCAGTCAACAACAATAACCTCGTTCTTTATTTCCGCCATTTTTCCTGCGCCACGGGGTCGTTCACACGCTATGTCTTCGTGTGCAACTTTTTCACTTCAAACTTTTCCAACACTTTATTATTCTTTTATTTTTCGTTTTTAATTAATAATAAAATAACAGACATTATTGACATTTCGAGCAGACGGTGTCTTATCTCCATTCTTCTACATGCCAATCATCTTTCAAGCATTTATTTGCATTATTAGCAGTGACATATGAAATTGTAAACTTGCGTGGGATTAAAACTTAGAAAACAATAATTATTGTTGTTTAGAAAGTGAAATGAACTCAAACGTACAAACTTTTTTCACCGCAAAATTATGGTCATTAAAAATTTAAAAAATTCAAAATTATTGTCACCGACAAAATATGCACGCAAACTTTTTAGTTTACAAAAAACTAAACGCAACTTTTGTTTACACTGAAAAAAGTGTAAAAGTTTTTCAATATTAAACATGGCTAGAAACCCATTTCATTTGTAATTCTAATTTTTTGTTGCATTTTTATACAATATTCAAAGTGAAAATAATTTCTATTGTTATCGGCTTCGAGCGTGTCATCCCGTTTCGGCATTCAATGCGATTCTTTACACAAATGTTGTTGTTGACGATTGAAAACGTTGCTCATATACAGTACTCTATATTCAGGTTATTTTCAACAACGACACTTAACGGCGCGTCTGTTGAGAACTGGTGCTGATAATAAACGAGTCGTGCGGAGCGGCAATTGTCCGAAACGGGATGTAATCGTTCCGAGCGAATGAACGACGCAATGATTGCGCGTGCGTTGCGTCGCCATGCATACGTTGCTTTAAAGAAGCATTGCAATAACCTCTTGAATGCACAGTTTGCTTCTAATCTTTGTTCACTTCGGTTTATGTTTCTTCGAATGAATAAATCGTAAAAAAGGAGTTTTTAGTTGCAAATATATGATTGCTGTTTATTACCGCACAAGTAAGTGCTGTCTCCAAATATTGTCATTCAATAGTTATCGCCAGTTTTGCGAACCTGACTCGATTCAGTCACTGTTTGTGTTTCATTAGCTTCACTGCTACTGTCGTTCTTTTCAATTCGTTTCCGACTGCAACACAAACAACAACTTTTGTTAATACGTTCAATCGATGCATTATTTAATCGCGGTTTGAATAGAGTGAAATTTTGGGAGTGTTTTGTATTGTTAGCTTCTCTCTTCATTATGCATGTTCCCGAAAAAATATAAGCTATTAGTGCACACTTAGAACGTCGCCTTTTACCGCGAGTCATACAGACCAGATTACGGCTTGAAGTATAAGGCCACGGCCTTACTTTTTACGCGATTAATACTGTAACATCAGTTCTATTTTTCAGTGATGACCCAAATTGTGATTTGAGAAACGAGATTCGTTTGCATCGGATAATTTTATTATTAAACTACTATTCGCAAAACGCATTGCGAAATTGAATGAAATTTATCTGGAATCATGATTATGGCCAGTTGTTTGATATCGACCGCCACTGCGGCCAACAAAAGTTCAGCGCCTTCGCAAGGCTTTATGTGCGGCAACGGAAATAGTAATTATCGAGTGACTCGAAGTAACTACAATCGGATTGTGGAAGAGATCAGTGATCAATCGAATGAATATCATCGAACCAGCGACGCGACAACTGTCGTTTCGGACATTCGAATTGTGAAATTGAAACGCGTCGGTAATTCACCACTTGGATTTTCCATTCGAGGCGGTGAGTGTGCTTTTGTACAATATGTGCGATGATTATTTGCTTCGATGAATTGCGTTTTTAATAAGTGGTGTGCGTTCGCAAAAACGACCGGTGAACGTTTTTTGTGTACCTTAAATGGTTCGTGTGAAATATGCGAGTGAGAAGAGAAGCATTCATATCTGCTCATTTTTATTTGTTGGACGTGAAAATTACGAATAATTTGGTCGTGTAATTTTCAGCTTTATGTGTATTATTATGAATGTGATTGCCCGCTGCAAATGCACACGAAACGAGTGAATGTAAAGAAAGAAAGAAGAAGTATATAAAGAAAAGATGAGACCACTTATGTACTCAAATTGCTTGCACAACGCAGCCATGCAACGCATTACTGCGTTCAGTAATAAAGTTTCTCGTTTAATTAGGCTACGAACATGGAACTGGAGTTTTCGTTTCTGAAGTATCAGCGAATTCTGAAGCCGAAAGAGAAGGACTTCAGGTATTGTGAACGACCAACTGCGCCGTTATCTCATATATCACAAATTTTAAATTCTCCTGTTTCTGCTATTTCTTGTGCAGTTTACTTGACATCGAATGTTATAAATGATTACCACTCAGTGATTCAGTGATTACAGTTTTAAATGAACATAAATATGATTGCACGTGTGAGATACTGTGACACAGAAATTAGAACTAACTTGAACCGCAGCGCCTGCATGCTGGATACTGTGACACAAAAATGTTACAATTTATACAATAAATCATAATGAATATTTATAAGACTGAATTATAATGAAGTATAACAACAGCGAAAAAGAACACTTTCTTCTCATATTTTCATTCACAGAATTGTGCAGTTTATGGAATACGTGAATAGTGAACGCATTTTACATTTTGAAAAAAGAATTTGTTTCTTTTCTTTTTCGCTCACATTTCAATGCACATCGAACAATGAGTTCGCAATGTTCCGTGGTTAATTACAGTGCATAATTAGATTAGTAATGCATTGAATCATTAGTATTATGTTTTTGTTTGAGGTTTTGTTTCTCATTAAAGTATGTCATGTCACAGGTCGGCGATCAAATACTTCGTGTTAATGGCTTCAGTATCGAGCAAGCAATTCACGAGGAGGTGATCGCACTGATTAAATCAACTCCCACGGTCACATTAAAAGTGAAGTCTGTGGGTCTGATTCCAGTGAAAGAAATTCAAACGAAAAATGTTTCCTGGAAATACGTTGAGCCTGTTGCAACGTGTCCCATCCATAATCGATGGCCGTCGAAAACGGCGTTACTGGCCGCTTCGACTCCTCCGTCTTCGTCTTCTAGTCATTCGAGTACTTCAGAGACTGAACTTTTTCAAAATTTCTCAATCGCTGGAAATGATTACATGGAGGCTAAAGTGTTCATTAGTTTAGCGACTGGTCAAGGATTGGGGTGCAGTGTGGTTAAAGGTCCGAATAGCTATCCTGGCATTTTTGTGCAGATCGTTAAAAAAGGTGGTGTCGCCGAAGAATCTGGTCTAGAAATCGGTGATCAAATAGTGGGCATTAATGGAACAAGTTTAGAACCAGGAGATATAGAATTTAATGAGGCGATTGCAATGATAAAATCTTGTCAACAAATGACGCTCACCGTTCGTAAGAAATCAGGTCTTAATTTATTCAGAAGCCAAAAACAGAAAATCAAAGCGTTGGTGCATTCAAATCCAAATGATGACTTTGGAAGTAATCATCATTTACCTTTAAGCTCAAAACAGTCGACCTCCTCTTCGGGTTCGAGTGATAATCCTCGTTATTTCGATCCGTCCGAACACGACTTTTCAATGTCTGAAGTTGAAAGTAATGGAAACGATCAAATCGTGAAAATTCCTCGCGTTAATCAAAGCAGTTGGATGTCTGAGAAAACAGATCTGCCGGTTTCTTTGTCTGAGAAGAATGGTGAAGACGAGACGAATATTGCGACCGCAAAGAAGATGTATGAAGAGGTACGCAAAGAGGAGGAAAGACTTTGCGAGGAACGGAAGAAGTTAGAGGCTGAACAAAAAAGGTTGCAATCAGAACTGGAAAAGTTAGAGAAAGAAAGGTGAGTCCCGAAAACCGTTGAATACAATAACCTCTCGAGTTGGGACTAAAATAAACTGAGACCACCCAATGTTTCAGGCGACTTCTCGAGGCGATTCTGTTTACATGCTGCTTTGTTACACAATTGTTCTCACGAATTTTCGATTTACAGAAAGCAGTTGGAAAATTTGAAACAAGACGAATGCAAATCGATTTCAAGCGCGAGCACAGTTTCGGGCTCGCAGTCGGTGTCCAGTGTTGGATCGGGTTCTCAGGTCAGTTTCCTGGATGAAATCAAAAAGTTGGCTGAGAGAAGAAATGGAGAAGATGCCTTGATTACGGACACATTGAACAAAACTCGGGCTGTTCAGGCAGATGCAAGTGCACCGTTAAAATCAAAAAGTTTCGCACCAGACAACGATAAACGAAAGAGACACGGTAATTGAGTCTTTTATACTTATTTTCTAATTTAAAGTGTTGAAACTTTTTTCACAACAACAATCACACATTCTGTGATAATTTAGGAGACTCGAATTTCTTAGAAAAGAGTTTTTTGTAACTTTTTAAATAACTTGTGAACGAGTGTTGAAAAGAGTTTTGCGAACTGAATTCGAACGCATTGTTTGGGTTTAACGAACAATCGAAAATCTAAATTTAGCGAATTCGTGTTTTTGGTTAACCAGTGATTACTCGAAAGCAAAAGCAATTCTTTTAATTTACGATGCGAGATGCGTTGTTGTACGAGTGAGGAGAGAAAAATGCGAACAGTCTGTGAACGATGACCTTAATTATTATTTAGAGAGGAGAAACGCTTTTTTGGTACGTTTTTAACACGGAGGTGTGTAACTCGCCGCATTACACGAACTGTTTTCAACATTACGTTTTTTATACATTCAAATACTGTGTTCACTTGTTGCCGCAAACATCGGCAGTCCATTTCTGACAATAGCCTCATTTCTGTTCACAAACAGTTGGTGAGCAATGTACAAGCACGGCAAAGTTTACTGACTGACTCAATCTGTTCGTTACTCGTTGTTGCAGTCTTCTTCTCCGAAATTCGCTTTAAATTCATTTTTATTGTTGTTATTATTATTATTATTTTAAAGTCTCTTTTCTTATTCACCTTAACACATACATTAGCGATAACTTTTATACCTTTATAAATGGCGAGAATTTAGTTGTGCCGCTTTAAAAGCACGTTTTTGAAACAGAACAAAGTTTGGTTTTGCTTTTTATGAAATAATTGTATAATTTTAAATTATCATTGATTTCAAGCAAATTTAGTTTTAAAGTTTAAAGCGAACTCCGAAATTAAACTCTTTTTAGCCGAGAGTGTAATCGCGTAAAAAGTAGTAATTTGCTTCTTGTGTGCAATTAATTATTACTGTTTGACGATAATTTTGGTTAATGAATGAATGTAAAAAATTGAAATATTGATTTAACACAATTTTTATTTAGTGCGAAGCTGTATAAATATAAATATGTAGTATATAAACATCGACGTCGTGTTTGATTCTAATTTTTTGTTAATCTTGATGTGCAAATATTTGTTACATTTGAGTTGATTTTAAAGCCAAGGTTGAATTATTTTCACCTGATGAAGTTTTGCTGTAATTTAGTGACTCGTCTTATTCAAGTAAATAAGAACAGTGCACACTGTGTTTGAATAGTACAAATGAATTTTAAATGAAGTCAATGATAATTTATTGTTTGAATGCAAATGTTTTCAAGGAAAATATTTAACAAATACGATTTTTTGACGATTATGAATTTAATACAAACAAAAGCCGAATTGTGATGATCGTGATGATTGAAAAGTGGCAATTGTTTCCTCTTACGAAAGCAATTCATTATTTATTAATTATCATATTTAATGCCCACTCTTGTATGTATCATGCCGCAATTCGGAAGCATTATTCGTAACGTTTGATGACCTTTCAAAGAACAAGATCGCTGCTGGTCTTAAAATAGAATTCGGATCACATCGGATACCTGTCCAATTCTTAGCTGCAATTATCGAGTGTTCAAATATTTTCTCGATTCTTTCATATTTTTTGCGTGCTCTCCATTTTTATGTACAAACATACAATAATTTGTAAAAAGTTTGTGTTTGATGCTAGCTACGTCGAACAATTGCGAACGTCTAACTTTATACATGCTACGTTAACGTTATTTATGTCAACTCACTTAAAATGTGAATCTAATTTAAATTTGTAAAGAAATCACGCCTCAAGTGAAACGATAATTTGCTGTTGAATTGTCGGCAAATTCAGAGAAACATGATGGTCTCGCGAAATTGGTTTTCCGAAAGCAAATTTTTTGCTGTAAAAATGTTAATGACACTGAAATTAGTTATATTAGTTTTGTTTTGACATGTTTGAGGTAACTTGAGCCATTTATTTCTGTTTCGAAACTCTTTTCACCGATTCGAGTGAATACAGTATTTACTGTAATTGACACTGAAATTTGCTCACATGGAACAGTTGTGTACACACACAGATTGCTTGGAGAGATTTTTTGCAAAAAACACAAATGAACGTTCATTTTATTTGGTTAACCGTAAACTGAGCAATTTAAATATTTTACAGAACTGCTAATGGAAGAATTTCGAGCAGCTCATTCGAAGATGTTTGGCAGTCAACCGAAACAAAATACAGTTTGCACTCAGTCGTCGACCAGCAGTAACAGCAACAGCAGCAACAACAAAACAACTTCAAATTTGATTCCGTGTCCACCTCCTCTTCCGAATGAGAATAAAAAGTCACCGGTTTGCCAAAGCAAATCAGTGCCTCCTTTGCCGACGTTTGTCAATGATAACGGAGAGAAAGTAACCATTTTACGCACCACTGCGAGTCCAAAGAAAGCACCACCACCACCAGTTCCGACAAAGAAATCAGGTTCGCCTCCTATTTTGACGATCAGTTCGTACGAAAGTAATCAACCACCGAATCGTTTCATGGTAAACGAAAGCAGCAGTAACAACCGCAGCGTCATTACAGTCGGCGAAAGAAGTGAACTTTCAGTGGTAAGCACTGAATCAAAATCAAACGAACCGTCCAACAAGAATAAATCTCCGATACATTCCATAAAGATAAACCTGAAAATGCCTAATTCTGTAAATAAGTGATCGAATGTGTGCCAAGTTAAACGTTTTTAATATTCATATTTATAAGATTTAATTTTTAATAAAACACAGCGAAACGTGTGTTCTTTATATTTCACACGATTCGGTTGTGTAGTTCATTATTATTTTCCGGTCGTATTCATTCATTAATTATCATTTTTCAAAATGCAAATGAAGTGCACTTCTGTTCTCGGTTTTCTATTCTCTGATTTTCAAAAGTGATTACAAAATGAGCAACAATTCATTTGCGAAGCATGATTTGCAGTGAAATAAAAAACCTGTGAAAATGTGAAACCGAAAGTGAATGCATCATGTTGTTAGTGTGCTCGAATTAAGCGTATCGCAAGCGATTCATTAAATGTTCACAAAGTTTCGCAGTAATTTGCAACGATTTATCAGTGAGAACCGAATTGCAAATCAAAGGTAAAAGAAAGTCGTTAACCTTTTATAAATGCATTTCACTTTTTTGGCAGTGTTGTTGTTCGAGAAGAGAAGCAAAGTTTCACTTAAAAAGTCGCAGGTAATCGAAATGATGTGCAGAAACGGTTTTCTCCCTTTATGTGCATGTACTGCGAAAATGTGAAGTTTATAAATACTGAGAAACTATTCACCTCTCACTGTGAACAACTGGTTAATACGTCCACTTTTCCGTGTATGCAATCAAATTCATTCAAAATTAATTCTTCTTTCTTCCCTATTTCTTCTTTTTCATTACTGATGCTGTGTTTCTTACATTTCAAACAACAATCTTGCATAACATGTAAGAAATAAGTAGAAAAATAAGAAAACATTCGACTTGTTTACAGCTGTGAAATTGAAATTCAATTTAATTGAATTCCATTCTAGCAAACAAACAAATAATGCAAACCAAATAATAAATTATTTTTTCCGAAACTGTACATTCAACGATTTAACAATCGCTGATTATTGAGCAACATAATTACGCAACGATATGAGATATATGTAACATGTATGAGATTACAATTCTTTAAAAATTTTTCTTCTTTTTCTTTTCTTTTGTTTGCAAAGTCAAGTATCACAACTAATGAACCGTTTCAAAGTTACTGCGAACACTTGAAACACACACATTAAGCAAACCAAATCGTGATCAGTGAAAGATTAGCAATAAAATTGCTTTGCATTTCACGCGAAGCGAGTAATGCAAATAAAAAGATTAAATCACGAAACGAAAATAATTGCGTTTTCGCACAAACAATTTCGCTGATGAAACACTGCACGCATAATGTGTCATCTTTTGTCGGAATGATGAAATTAAAGGGAAATTCTTCGTTCTGAACGCTTTCAATCAATAAATTCCGTTAACAGGAAATTGCGTCAAAAACCGGCTTTATCGCAATTTGATGGATTGCAATTTGTTACAATATTTAAACTTTCATTAATTCATTTTAAAGCAAGTTTTGGACCAAAATTTTGCTTTTAAGCACTTTAATTTACTTTAAAATCACAAAATTTTGAATTGCGCACAGCAAACGTCAAAAAGAAGAAATGTATGAAAACAAAGCACAGTTTGCAATGAGTGACAGATCCGCGCTACGTTTGCGCAGAGAAGAAAGAAGAGATCAGTAAACGTTCGAAGAAATAAAAGGACGTATTTTAATTTGAGAAAAAGAATAATAGAGACGTTTGTTAACGTGAAAACTGTGAGTGATCTGTGTCCGAATGGATATTGAAGGTGAAAACGGTGGAAAACAAACGATGGACATCGGAGCCGAATTGTTGCAACGTTTTCAATGCCTCGGTACACAAGACAAGGATGTTTTGATTCGAGAGTTCCAACGCTTTTTACCTCCGAATCAATTGTCTTCTGAAGGCTGCGCTTTCTTTCTGGACATGAATAATTGGTATTTTATTGTTTCATTTGATTCGCTGTATTCATGTCCTCGCTTTGCGTATCCAAATGCGTGCCACTGTTTTGTGGTTTGTTTTTCATTTTAAGCGCACGTTTTTGACACGATTTCGTTTTGCCAGTGAAATCGTTTCTTAAAAACTTGTCCTTTGTGTGTTTTCGTGTCGTTGTTAAGTTTGTATTTCTTTACTAATAGTTGATTATCGCTATTAGGAATTTGCAGCAAGCAATTTGCGCGTATTTTGATTTGGATGCACCGAAAGACTTCGGGCAAAACTCATTACCTTCAATGACATTTGTAAAAGACGTGACAATTGGAGAAGGAGAAGAAGTTCCTCCAAATACGAGATTCATTAAAACATGGAGAATTCAAAATTCTGGTGTAGAGCGATGGCCAATAGGATGTGTTTTGCGTTTTGTAGCTGGCGATCAAATGACTACATGTGAACGAGTTATCGTAGATCCGTTAGAACCTGGACACATAACGGACGTTTCTGTTGAAATGATCAGTCCATCAAAGGCGGGAATATTTCAAGGGCAGTGGCGCATTAGTACGGCAACGGGACAATATTTTGGAGGTTTGACACTTGTTATCTCAATTATGATGAATGTTTTTTGTGTTTTACAGAAGTAATTTGGGTAATAATTACGGTGGCGGAGGGTGGTTTATTGGGTTTGACACAACAAATGGATTCATTTCATTCCCTGGGATCTCCTGTGAAATCACTCAACGAATCGATGAACCCATTTGCATCGAAATCAAATCAAGTGCCAAATTTCGCGAATTACAGTGCGATTCGCAATGAATTTAATGCAGATAAACCCGGTGAACATTCGTTCGCAAGTGTCTCGTTAAGTACAGCTGGTTTCAGAAAAAAGTTACAATCGACAGGGCTAGCGACTGACTGCGAACAGAGTAGTGCACAGGTAGCGCAAGTACCGAATTCGATGTCTTCAATGGACACAAAAACGGCGAACAATGTTAATGCCGTAAACGGAGATCCCAGTGATAATCATTTACCGCCTACACCTCCGTTGTCTGAGGATATGATGTTATAGTTTATCATTGGACATTCATTTCCTTTTTCTATTTGATAATTTGTCAAATGTTTCTTTGATAATGAAGACATTGATTAATAAACGCGGCTCATTGAAACGTTCAAAACTGAAGAGCAGAAAATGCGTCTTCAGTGGTCGAGGTCGAGATTTTCAAGCTTCTTGTCGAGTCCAACAACAGACATACTTAAGTCCCAAAGTGTTTGAGCGTCATCGTCATCAAGTGCGACGTCCACGTACGGTTCTACTTTACATTCCGCGTAATAAAGACCAGTTTCATTCGCTGCCTCTTCGGAAACTGCGCAGTAAATGGATGTTTGAGCGCCTTGTTCACAATTCTTTGCAATTACTTTCAGAAAAATTGAAACTAAGTAGTACAAGCATGAATTTGATTGGAAGTGTCGAAACAGTTCGGTGTTTACAAGTCCTGGATGTACGCAGTACACATGAATATTTGTATTCTTCAAGATTTCAGCAAGTTGACGGGTGAACAAAACATTCGCTAATTTACTGTCCGCGTACGCCTGACTCGCTTTGTAACCCTGCTCTTCATTCATTTCATCGAATCTAATTCGTCCTTCTTTTTAAAAGATTATTTTATATTAAAATCAAGAGATCCGCAGTACCTTGATATTTGATTGACGTGACATTTATAATTCTTGGATTGGGTGACCGGTTCATTTTTGGTAGTAGTAAAAGGGTAAAATAGAAGTGTCCGAAGTGATTGGTAGCCATGTGAGACTCGATTCCGTCCACTGATTTTGAAAATGGAGCCAACATTATTCCCGCGTTGTTTATAAGAATATCAATTCGTGTCTCTTTTCTCATTACTTCATCGGCACATTCTCGAACTGACTCCAACGATAACAGGTCCATTGAATACCACGTCACATTATCTGAATTAGATTTCGTCTTTATTTCAGCGACAGCTGTCTCTGCTTTCTCTGCATCACGACAACAAATCACAATTCTTCCGCCTTTGAAAAGAGAAGTTATTCTTTTACTGAACAATTG
Source organism: Leptotrombidium deliense (assembly GCA_003675905.2). NCBI lineage: Eukaryota > Metazoa > Arthropoda > Arachnida > Trombidiformes > Trombiculidae > Leptotrombidium > Leptotrombidium deliense. Next base: position 13,037 of record NCKV01000580.1, read on the forward strand.
TTATTAAACCTCGTTTGGCTAATTCGATTGCAGTTTCTTTTCCAATTCCAGCGTTACCACCGGTAATTACCACTGTTTTTTCGTCGATGCGTGTTTGTGACGGACATTTTACTGCAGACCATCTGAAACCGATGGTTCCTGTGTTCAATGTTTAAAGATTAATCAAATGAATATGACATTTATCATAAATTGTACCTTTCAGTGAGAACATTGTTGCGTAAATGACAGTCAACAATGTGAGTCGATAATTAGTTGTTTAATGACTTAATTGAAATTTAGAAACAAAGCATTGCTTTTTCAAACAACAATTTCACAATTGAGCTGAACTTTAAAAATTTAAATGGGAGTGTATATTATACATTGTAGAGCCGGCCGATGGTTTGCAATGATGATGCAATGACTGATTATGTATTCCATTGCTTTACGGTCCCATTGAAATTAGACCCGTGTTTTTCGTCCCGCAAATCAATGCAATATGTCGCTTTATTTATTGTTTCTGTTTTTAAATTAGCAAAAAAGTGCTGCTGTTCTCCTCTGCAACTAAACGCACACATCTGTTGCTTCTTTTACATCTCTGTTAAAAATTAAAATGCGCGAATGTTCATTTTAAAGCTGTGTTTCAAACTGAACATAACAAACTTATTTCTGCGTTCACTTTTGCTGTGTTTCTGCGACAAAAGTTTAAGTTTTACTGCGTTGATCTGAAGAGTTCGGTTTCGAAACGATCGTCATCGAAACGTTTCACACCATTTCAGACGTGCATTGTCACTCAATCAAACAAATGACCCGATTAGATTGAAACTGTTTTCCAAAAGTACCCAATATTGATATGCGATCCCTCTTTGAACTGTGCATGCGTTTCGCTTACATGCACGAATGTAAAATCTGAGCAAAAATTCTAAATGATTGTTCTTTATTGTGCGTAATATTTAAGTACTCACAGTTTAATGAGATCGATGACTGCATTAATTCAGCAGATAGCAAAATCGTCGCAACAAGTATTTGGTAAACAATGCAGCGAAGAATCGTTGGCAGCGTTGCGGTGTCTTTGCGGTAAATTGAAGGCGAGTGATGTTGGGTTCAATTACGATACCATTGCGAACAGAAGGTTCAGAGCGCCTTCATTACACGTGTCAATTACGTCGAATGAAAAGTATTCGATCGGAATCTTCGTATTAATGAATGGAGGCGTTATTCCATTGCATGACCATCCAGACATGTTCGGCATTGTTAAAGTGATTCACGGCAAAATTCGTGTGTCATCGTATTCATTGCTGCAAGATGACAGTATTGCAGTTCCTAATAAGCTACTCTCGCGCGTAAAGCAGTGGCAACGACTGATACCGAGTCGCAGCTGTGCTGTCAGTGAAGTCAGTTGTGATGAGGATGCGACATGCTTATTAACTCCTGACAAAGCAAATTTACACGAAATTGAAGCAGTTGGAGGTGTTGCAGCTTTTGTAGACGTCCTCGCACCACCGTACGAAGAGGGAGAGCGAGAGTGTAGTTATTACGAAGTAATGGACAAAATATATGACGAACAATTAAAAGAAGACATCACTTGGTTAGCAACTAGTGATCCGCCACCATACTTTTGGTGCGAATCTTTGCCATACTCGGGACCGAAAGTGCAAAATAATTTATGATTTGATTATAGTTTATGTTAATATCAATTATAGCTTTACTTTAATTAAAATTTGTTAATTTTATCAAAAATAAATTTCTAATTGAGAAGAGTGAAAAGTTTTCAGATCAGATTTAACTATTTTTCACTAAGCTTTCCGATGTCTATTACACGAATATTTACAATTTCAACAAACTACCAATTGCAGCAATATCGAGTCCAACAACAGACACACTTAAGTCCCAAAGTTTTTGAGCAGTCATTCATCAAATGCAGATTGTTCATATGATTCAACTTTGCATTCAGCGTAATAAAGTCCGCTTTGATCTGCAACTTCTCCTGAAATGGCGCAATAAATCGAGGTTTGCGCGCCTTGTTTACAACTTTTTGCAATAAATCTCATTCCAAATGGGATTAGGTAACATAAAGGCATGTTCGTTCGAACAATTTCTGTGTTCCCAACCACAGGATATACACAATAAACTCGAATATTTGTGTTTTTCAAGCGATTTGCCAATTGGCGAGTAAACAGTACACTTGCCAGTTTACTTCCTGCGTACGCCTGACTTGGATCTGAGCCTTTGGATTCATTCATGTCATCAAATCTAATTTGTCCCGCTTTCAGCATGCATCACTGATGGAACGTAATTAAATCAGAAATAACTTACTTTCATAAACAGCAGAAGTAACTTTTATAATTGGTGCATTTTGTGATTGTTTCATTTTTGAAATTAAAAAAAGTGTAAATAAAGAGTGTCCGAAGTGATATGTTGCCATATGCGATTCAATGCCATAGACTAATTTTATATATGGAGCCATGAATGTTCCGACGTTATTTATTAAGATGTCAATTTGTAGTTCATTTTGCAGTAATTCTGAGCAACATTGGCGAATAGAGTCGAATGATAATAAGTCCATCAAGTACCACCTAATATCTGAGTTTGATGCTAATTTTATTTCGGTAACTGCTTTCTCTACTTTTTCTGCGTTGCGACAACAAATCACAACTCTTCCTCCTTTATAGCATAGGTGTCAATAGTTAGTAGTTAGTAGTAGTTACTAACTAAAAAACTAACTACCTAACTAAATCAACAAAGACATTCATTTTTGTAGTCATTTTATGTCTCATTCAATTAATTATTCACAACATTGAATCAAAATTTGATCTAAAGATCTAATTTTGTGACATTTCGGTTTTGGCCGAAGCCTAATTTCGACTGAAACAACCCAAAACCATTTCGTAAGTGTAGAACCCATTTGCAATCAAAAAACTCGATTTCGGTTTTGACCGAAGCGTCCGAAATTGAAGGTTTTGTCCAAAAAAGCCGATAATGAAAATTTAGACCAAAATGTTAATTTCCGTGCAGCATCGAT